>NCQT01061129.1:9523-19839 GCA_002740465.1 Stenocereus thurberi
CCTCTATAATCAATGCATAGCCACATGCTACCGTTCTTTTTTTAACAAAAAGCACCGAGCTCCCTAAGGTAATACATTAGACGTAATGAACCCTTTTTTTCAAAACATCCTCCAACTGAACTCTTAAATCTTTTAACTCAACAAGGATCATACAATATAAGGCCTTGGTCATGAGTGATGCAATGGAACCAAATTTATCTCAAATTTTACCTCACGTTCAATTGGTGACCCAAGAAGGTCATCGAGAAACACTTTTAGGGAAGCCGCTAACAAAAGGTTAAGAGGTATTGACCTCTTCTAGAGTTGATCCTTGCGTAGAGGTATCCATAACTCCCTAAAAAAATTCTTCACAACCCTACCTTACCATTCTTTTTGCTCTTAAGACAGATATCTATGGGAGGTTACTTTTAGGTGGTAACCCTAACGATCACCATATTTCACCTTTTGAGCTGATCTTAGCCTTATATTTTTACAATCAATTAATTCCCAATATAATATCATAATTGATTAACTCAAACTCAATCAAGTCCCCTTCCCCTATAGCTATGCGGCAATACAACGGCCCTTCCAGCTAAGGCAAACAAGTAGAAAGGCCATCAAATTTTTCATTTGAACTAAGGCTCAAGCGAATAGCAACCTTATTTGAATAAATGAATAGTTGGCACCTAAATCAAAATAGAACAAAGATAGGAATAGACCTAAATGTTAGATTGCAACTATGATATCGCTTGATGATTAGCTTGCTGATGAATGAGCACATAAAACTTGTCATTTGTATTGACCATGGTTATAGCTTCTGTTTGCACACCAGCATTGCCTCTTTCTTAGGATCCAGTTTCTTAGCTTTAGGGTCATTGGTTATCATAGGCTCAAGACAAGTGCACCTAGGACTCAATCCAAGTTTCTTTCAGCATTCCTTGACTAAGGGATTTTTAATTCCATAATAGCAAGAAGGGGGTCCATGTAGGCAGTTTTCCCCTGTCATTTGAGCTTCTTACTCACAAATGTTGTATCTCCTCTAAGATGTGGCCTCTTACCCTTATTATCTCCATGTGGCATTGGCTTCCTTGATTTTCACACAGTTTGTGATCCACTTCCATGACTACTTCACTATCCAAAAGTTGGCCCATACTTTCTATATGAGGAGCCTAATTATCTAATTCTTTGTATGATTTACCAGGAAGAATGACTAATTGCTTATGTAACTCAACATCCAATCCATTCTCAAACCACTTCATTCTTTTCTTGTCTTTTGGCATTAAATTAGAGCAAATCTAGCCAACTTCATTGGCTTCTTAACATACTCCACTACAGATGTCTCCCTTTGTCCCAAGTTGGCAAACTCTTTTTTTTTTTTAATTGGTTACCTTAAAACATTAGGATGACTTGACCCTCAATTCCTGCTTCAACATATCCTATCCAAAATCTTCTTCATCTAGCCAATGCTTTTGTGTATCCCACTAAAGATAAGCCTGATCAGTAAAACAATAACTTATAACACCCCCTTGTCACTTTTGTAAAACGTTTGTCAAATGCCTTAGTCTAATTTTCTTGGATCAACTGTTCCATTAATACTTAGGAAGATTAAGAGAACCAATCCTTTAGAACACTTTAGAATGTGTATCATCATATTTTTCTAAGTTATTGTTAGAAAAAAACATGTCCATCATATAATCCACTATTTGAGAATCGAAATTCGCGAGATCCTCATCACTCAATCTTTTCTGCATTTTCAGGTTTCCTTTGCCAAAGTTAGCAGTATCCATGTTCAGAAAAGCTTCACAAGACATCTTGGCACATTCATCAAATTCTTTAACATCATTGGGTAGAGTAGACATTGCGCAGCTTATATTGGCTTTAGTAAACAACTGTAAGAACTACTTTAAGCACTACTAATTAAACTTATTCAGTATTAACTATCCCTAATTACATTACAATCGTAACATCCTAATCAATAACATAGATGGAATCATTTGAGGACTCAGACTTGACCACAATTTATTGGGGTAAAGGGTTGGAAGGGCAGTAGCTTAAGATTGACCTCCTACTTCAATGGCGACAGTTTGATTCAGGATGGTTAGGATCAATGAGGGGACATGTGTCTCTGTTACTGGGACCATGGGACAATTAGTTTAGTGGTTGGGAAAATTTGTGGGTGCTCCAAACATCGCGGTCCCCATCTGATTCTCAGGTCATGCTTAATTACCACCTTCACTACAGTGATAAAGAGCATCTGGCCACTAAATGAGGCATAATGCCTCATTAGGCTTGTAAGGAGATCAGCATACTCCAATTTGATCCTCCATTTTGGATGATTGGGTTGAGATTGGACTAGGTAGGGTGCTTCTTAAAGGGAGTCACCCAAAGATCAGTGGTTTGGTAGCCAATAGGATGGAAGCCTCTCCGAATGTCAACGATGCATTTGGGTATATGTAGCATTGATCAAGTACACAAATATATGGAAGAAGAAAATCTCCTTTACCTTCCCCCCTCTTGTGGTGTTATCATGTTTTATCCTTTTGTTTAACCCTGCTCTGATACCAACTACAAAACCGAACAATACTTTGTTTTTATTAAATTGAAAAAAAATCATTTTTCTCCTTTACTAAGGTGTTATACGATTTGTCTTGAGATATGTAAGGCCACTATTATGGAGTTAAAAAAATCAAAAATAAGGGCAGATATTATAAACTCATCCTGCCAAACTAACTATAATTAATCATTTCCTAAAATGTAGCAAACTCCTCAAGTGAATATCCTTATTCAACACAACAACACCTCTTATTGTGGGTTCCGCTTTCGTGGGGTTTAGGGAGATATAAGTGTAGGCAACCTTACCTTTACAGTTGACATTCATGCCAATAGAGAGACTGATTCCAAGAGTATCTTTCTTCAATAAAAATAGAAAATAAAGATGAATATGTTGGTGAGCATCCCGATTCTCAAACCATCCTAAGCTTTTATTCATTACCCGAAAACAAGAAAACTATTTAAAGTGAGAAAAGAAATTCTCAGTGAAACACACGTAGCGATGAAAATTGGTGCTTTAGAAATTCCTTTTCCTTCACAACATACAAAGGAGACAGAAGATTAGTAAAACATTGTTAAGTCCAACCGCAAACAATGACTCCCTTGATAGGGATAGTAATCGATATACACGCATGGTTAATAGCTGAGGTATACACCTAATCAATAGACAATCGACAATAAGTATGAGAACAATACGGGCCTTAATCGTATGCAAAAATACTTGGAAATGTTTCACAAAAAAAAAAAATTAGGGAAGGCCTGTGAAAGGAAAGTTGTCATGCTTCATACCTTGCTTGCTAGAGGTTGACTAAACTCTTGATTTCTAGGCCAGAACTCATGACAGAGCTGAAATGTGGAGGAAAGTTGAGGCATTGTTTATAGTCGCGACTAAGGGCATGTTCTAGCAGTTACGAAAAATCATAGGACTCCTTAAACATCACATTATACTAAAGAGCTATAAGGGTCAGCAACGAATCATTTAGTAAGGTTGACCCTATCCTTCCACTCAATGAGTATGGACAATCAGCTCTGTAGTGATTGGTAATCCATGCATTTACACTAATCACATTGGCAAATAATACACTTGGACACAATTTTTTGCGAGCCTCGAGTGGAAACAGGGCCACATGCCCTATGTCACTGGACATGGGTTGCCGCTTACCTGTGTACCCTTATGGCACAATTTCTTCTCTCTTCTCTTCTTCCCCTACTGCAGCGGTTGTATTGTATGTTGGGCCACGACCCATGTTAACGCAGATGATATCGTTGTGTGATCTCTTTCCTATACGTATCAAAACCATCCTGAACATAGTTTGCTATCTTGGGCTTAAACCCATATGCCTTTGACAATTTGACCCAAATCACGCAATCTCTTTAGCTATTACTTTTGTTTAGGGCATATGCGAAAATCACGACCGTTATAGTGGGTGCAAATTCTTGTAAAACAGGGGAACTTATTGAAATGAATAATGAGTCAAAAGATGATTTAAGCAAGGGGAAGGGGAAATGAAATTTTACACACACGTGAAATCGAAGAAATTCTAAAGAGAACAAGTAGCACAAAATAGTTAAATTATTTAAAAAAAATGAGGAACATTGGACGATAAAAATTTACAGTTTTTTGACATTAATAATCCCAACTTTGACATTGGATAGCAACAGTTTCTACTTTGAGCTTATTTATCATTTTTATATCAACACCAACCTTAATTGTGTTTTTAGTCAATAACGGAAGTGCATATTAAACATATGTTATTGTATAAACTAAAAAGTTCTTGCATTTTAAACATGTCCTTTTGCATAACATTATAAAATTGTTGCGTTACAGTGGGTAAAGCATCTTATAGATCTTATGAAAGTATACACTGTCAGTCTTTAATGTTAAAGTTGAGATTATTATGATCCAACACTCCTAACGTAAAGATTATTATCGTGCAAATGTCCCAACAAGCAAACGTACATTGATAATTAAGAAACTTCACATTCCTAATGTATATATGATTTTAAAAGAGAGAACCTTTAAAAATATGGTAAACAAAGATAATCTTACAAAGGAAGGAGATATGATCATATGAATCTCATGAAAGTATCCAAGAATGATGAGAAGAGACATAGCAGGATCAATTATAAAGGGTTTCATCTTTATTATAGTTATAACAAAACAAAAAAAAATATATGGGTTTTAGAAACAAAAGAAGCATGGATAAGGATACTTAGGTACTAAAAGGAAAGGAACTAATTATGATATTAATAAGAAAGAAGAACAATGATCCATAATCTATGAAGAAATCCTATAAAACCCATATATTCAAGGAAGTCCCAAAAGAAGAAGAGAAATGTGATATTTCATAATAACATGAATCAAAAGAAGCAACAAGAAAATTGATAAAATGATAAACGTAATTGTTTGAGCAAAAAGCGAGTATCAATGTCATGAGCAACTTCTAATATGTTGTTCATGTATATAGTGCAAATTTTTTCCACTTGCGTAAGGAATTGCGTTACCACATGTTTTTGATAGAAGGAAGGGTCTATATTAGATTTACATCGATAAATTAATGCATATTATATGAAGCCTTAGAAGAAATACTCTTTGGGACTTCTTCTGTTCAAATAATAGGATCAAAACAATCTTATTGCCAATAATCAATGTCATGAGCAACTTTATTTTTCGCACTCCTAACATACGACCAAGTGAAAAAATGAGAATGCTTAACGAATATAAGAATTTCCTGCACAAAAAGGCCCAATGCATTATCATGCATAGTACACTTCTCAGAGGTTGGATTAAGGACAACCCATCACCTTCAATGATGAGATCCGAGAGCCCAACTTCCCGAATATGTCTCAACCCCAACAAGCATGCTCTTGCCTCCTCCACATCAGGCCCCAAGTCCTTTTCCTTGTTGAACTCCCACCATAACCATGTCACTTACATTGTTCCTGACCATAAAACCCAGTCCCGACACCCCATTCCCCACCTTGCCAACATTGAAGTACAGCTTTAAAACTCCCGTCATTGGTGGTGCGCAAGAGCTTGGTTGCATCAGCCCACCCCCATTTTCATGCACCTGCATCTCCTTGAGTGAATGAACAAAAGGGATTGCCCTACCCCCACCTCCCCCAGATTCCCATCAGGTTTACCAAATAGAAATTGGTTACCGGCATTCCAGCACTCCTATGCCACAGCTACGAACTCCCCAAGTTAATCTATATCCAACCTTTCTGCCGTTTTTTCCAACCAGTCTCACTTACTGGCATAGCCATCGTGGGTTAGTGGGGTTAACCGACACCCATCTCAAAAAAAAATATATATATATACGTTTGAGATTAAAAAAAAAACTAGAAGTTAACTATATATATTAGATGTGTTAAAGACATATATGAAATCTCCCTTGCTTCAGTGGTCCAGCGCTTGGTTTATGAATTGCCCTGTCTCTGATGTAGCGGGTTCAAACCTCTATCCTTCCCTTTTTTCGTTTTATTTTTTTCATTTTTTCTTAAAGCCTCTGGTGCTCTTCCTCTGTTTGTTTTGTTCGACAGTTCGACTTCGGGTCCTCAGCTCTTCTCTGTCTGTTCGCTCCTCTACAGCTTTACCCGTGGCCACACACTCAACCACCAGGTCCACCACCATTCCACCAAAGCACCATGCCACCACCCACTGCCTGCTGCTCACCGGTGAGCCGGTGCCAGCCCTGCAGCCCACAATCCACCATTACCAATGACCTCAAGTCCTCAACTCTCTCTAAATTTGTGAGTTCCCCTTTTACAAATACTAGTTTAAAAGTTTA
Source organism: Stenocereus thurberi (assembly GCA_002740465.1). Lineage (NCBI taxonomy): Eukaryota > Viridiplantae > Streptophyta > Magnoliopsida > Caryophyllales > Cactaceae > Stenocereus > Stenocereus thurberi. The sequence goes on from NCQT01061129.1 coordinate 15,844, forward strand.
ATTGACTTGAATTTATTACTTAATTCTTCAATTTGAAGATTAATAAGTTTGTATTGTTTGATTTGTAAGTTTATTTGTCAATTATAATTCCAAATTTGTTGAACTTATATTTTAATTTCAATTCTAGGTTAAACCTCAATTTGTAGATTAGTTTGTTATATTCTTTAATTTGTGAGTTTATTTATCATTTTCAATTCCAAATTAGTTTAATTTATAGGTTTCATTTCAATTATAGGTTAACTCTTAATCTGTAGATTGCTTTGTTTTATAGTTGAATTTGTCAGTTCATTTTTCAATTTCAATATAAAATTGACTAATTTATATGTTTAATTTCAATTCTAGGTCAAAATGCATAGATATTTCAAAAATATAGCTAAGAAATTCTTGTCGTTACCTTCAAGTTCGAAATCTGAAAATTCACCATTGAATGAAGAAGGTGAAAACGATGTCACTCAACTACAACCACCATCTTATGGTGTAAATACAAATTCCATTCCCTCTTCTGCTCAAAGAAGTAGGGTTAATGTAAATGCTGATCCGGGAGAGAGAAAACCAATGTCACAAAACCATCCAGATGAACGTAATGAGGTAAGAAGAGCATATCTTCAAAAAGGCTCATTTCAACCCCAAAATCATGCTTTCCCTTAAACATTCATGTATGGAGATATGCGTTGATTCAATAATGCTTGGTTTGGTGAATATGACAATTGGTTGGAATATAGCATAAAGGAAGATGCTGCATTTTGCTTGTGTTGCTATTTGTTCAAAAATGATGAAATAAGCCACTTTGGTGGAGATGCATTTACGAAAAAAGGATTTAAGAGTTGGAATAAGATGGGTAGATTCAAAAAGCATATTGGTGGGGTAAATAGTGTGTACAACCAATGTGTGAAATGACGTGAGGACCTTATGATGCAAAGACAATCCATACAAACTGCATTGGATAAACAATCAGAACATGCTAAAGCTGAGTATAGGACTCGTTTGACTGCTTCGGTTAATGTATCACGATTGCGTTTGTTTGAGGGTTTGCCTTTCTGAGGTCATGATGAAAGCGAATATTCAAAAAGGAAAGGATTTTTTCGATCCATTCTAAAGTTTCATGGGGAAAAGAATGAAAATGTAGGAAGTGTTATTTTGAAAAATGTTCCTGGTAATTGTATAATGTATTCCCCTGACATCCAAAAAGATATTGCAAATGCATGTTCAAGAGAAATTGTTAATGATATTCTTGAAGAACTTGGGGATGGATATTTTGCTGTATTAGCTGATGAATCCCGTGATGTCTCTTGTAAACAACAAATGGCTATTGTTTTGAGATACGTTGACAAAATGGGGTTCATTATGGAATGCTTGGTTAGCCTAGTTCATGTCACTAGCACTACCGCATTGTCATTGAAAGAAGAAATTTGTTCTGTGCTTGCTAAGTTATCCTTGAGCCCATTCCGACACCCCTCCCCGAATTTTCTAGCTTCGCCACTATTTCACTTGCTCCTAAATAGCCTAACCAACAACTTTGGATCAAAACTACACCCTTCTCAAACTTTCTCATCTAGGGGACACTCGAGTACTGCATGTACATCAGACTCTACCTAACACACAAACGCCACATGCCATGCTTACGTTTGGGACCCGATTAGCTATATTGTCCAACATGGGAAGCATAACCCTATAAGCTCTCCACCTAAAGAGCCAAATCCAAGGACTAACATTCAGACCCCAAATAATTTTCCAAGTTTTATTGTCCACCTTGAAGTACTTTCACCATTAGAAGTTTGATTACAAAGAATAAAATAGCATAACAAACACAGAACGCTCCATTTGGCGAGAAATGCTGAGCTAACTTATCTTTGGGACAAGCAAAATAAACCAGGATCCCTATAATTAAGTCCTCATTAAGGTCCAAAAATATGTCCCCCATGAAAGAATCACGCCAACCCCCAACCTCAAAATCAATACGGTCACATACCTTCAGGTGAGCGAGATACGGTGGCATAGGCAATATGACTTTAAACATAGATGACCTTGGCAGCCACTTATCGGGCCACACGTTGATGGACTCTTCATTTGCAATGAGCCACCTTTTTCCACCGACAATCGCTCCTTTTGTGCCCTATATACTTAGCAGGTATAACTCGGCCTTACACCTAGTTCTGCTTCCAATATGCTCAGCGTTGGATAGTTGGCCTTTAACAGCCTTGTCGCAAGGAACATTTCATCCTTCAAAGTCTCCAAACCTATTTTGCCAATAATGCATCATTAAAAATCCCCATGTCACGAAGTGCGAACCCTTCGTCCATCTTGCTTATGCACAATGTTGATGCTCCCAACTAGTGAAGCTAATAGAGTATAGGGATATAATTATAATTTCACTACTTGTACAGTTAATATAAATATATGACAAAGGCTCCCGAGTTGGATGAGCTGTTCATTCACATATTGCCACATGGTATCAGAGCGGGTTCAGTTCTAACCCTTAAAAAAAAAATCAAAACTCTTCTCTTTCTTCCTCCACAAGTCTCCCTTAAACCTTAGCAAAACCCTACCCCGCCACCGCAGCTCCATGGCCGCCTCCTCCACCTTGGCTGCTTCCACCATTGCTTCCACACCAGCAGTCACTGTCCCGCAGCCACAATCAGCTCCCGCCACTGTTGACGCGCCCCAGTTACAGCCCCAGTCCGCGGTGTCTATTTCTCCATTCGAAACACCCGTGCCCAGTGAGGAATCTCTCTCCTTTGCCTTCAATTTTTCGGCACCACCGCCGCTGCCTTCATTGTCTGTCCCGGTGGCTCTGGTCTCCCTCGGTCAGGCTTGGCCCCAAGCGCAGCCTTCACTCCCCGGTGGTTCCCCTTCTCTGCCATGGTTCTCTCAGGGTATGGGCGTGCCCTCCTTAGGTCCTGTCAATTCGTCGTGCCTACCAGCTCTCTCTTCGGCCTACCCATATCACTGTGGTGGCCCCAATGTCCCCTGGTCATCCTCCGATATCCTACCCAGCCACGGTTGTGTTGCGCCGCCTCAGCCTACCTTCTCCTCTTCGGCTTACTTGATTCCAAGTGGCATCCCGAATGGTTCTTGGTCCCCACCGGTGCTTTGAACAGCCATAGTGGTGACTTGCTACCGAGTCACAGGAGTGGCCTTCCGCCACTTCGTCCTTCCCTTTGGACTGTAAATATTACCACATATGTGACTACGGTTCTCGCATCAGTTGACGATTACCTGTCATGGGAGACTCAGTTTACCTCCTTTATTATTATGCATCAGTTGCATGGGATGCTTGATGGATCAGTCTTACAACCCCCCCAAAACAATTTTGGTGGCTCATGGTTTTACTCAACCTAATCCCGCGTATTCATATTGGCATCGCGTTGATCAACTTATTCGGGCGTGGATTTTTGCTACTATTTCTAAGGATATGTTATGTGAGGTACGCAATATATCTCATGCTTTACCAATCTGGAAGCTTCTTGCTCATCGTTTTAACACTGCTAGTCTGGCACGAGCTTTAGACCTCAAATGCATGCTCACTAATGTGTCTAAGAGTCCTGACTAGTCCATGGATGATTATTTGCGGCATATTGAAATTTTGGCTAATTCCCTTGCTGCTATTTAGAGCCCTGTCTCTGATCTTGAGTTAATCCAGTATACTACGTCTGGTCTGCCACCTGACTATCATCACTTTGTCACTACTTACTCTATGTTGCCTGGTAGTCACACATTTGATAATTTACGCTCTAAGTTGATCTTCTATGAGCAACGGCTAAAGTTTCAGTCCAGCCGTGAAACTCCCATTCATCAGGCACTGATTAATACTGTGAGTTCTGGTAATAATAACCAAGGGGGCGGTTCTCAGACTCCAAATTCTCAGAATAACAACCATAAAGGGAAAAACAATGGTGGTCACCGTCATTGGAATAACAAGGGTGGTGGTCGCTACAATGAGGGAGGTAATAAGAACAACTCTACCAACTCTCGGCAGAATGACTCATCTCCCAGGAG
>NCQT01061153.1:3084-14536 GCA_002740465.1 Stenocereus thurberi
GGAGTGGAAAGAATGAATGGAGTCACTACAAATCAAGAATCTAGTTAAACATAAGAACTTATTTTAAACCTTATTTGTTTTCAACTGGAGCAACCACTATAGACATGAAGAGTAGCAAACCAAGAGGAAGTGAATACCCAAAAAAGAGTGCAAAAAAGAATGAATGGTGTCTCCACAAATAAATAAACTTGCCAAAATTGGGAACTAAATTTAACTCTAGTTTTCTTTCATTTGATGCTTTACTTACACCCACTGATAGCTGCCACAAAAAGAAAATAATTGCCCCAAACGAGTCCATAGGAATGAAAGATGTGGCTATAAATCAAGGACCCCACCAAACTTAAGAACTTACTTTAACTCTAGTTTTCTATTTCATTTAGGGCTCCAATTACACCCATAAAGAAGTTCTCAAAAAAGAGAATATAAATGACCTAAAAAAATAAGTGCAAAAGAAAGAAAGAGTAGCTATAAATCAAAAACCTAGAAAAACTTAAGTATTTATTTTAACTCTTGTTCACTTTTCATTTGGGGCCCTAATTATACCCATAAATCCCGCCAAGTGGAAAGAGATACCCTAAAATTGATGGATGCACGTACACTCAACTCACATTCAAAGAGAATGCAAAGTTAGCTAAGAATGCAAACTAATTTCTAGCTCTTGTTTTAAGAGAATCCAAAAGCAATGTAAAGGATTGATTGAATCTAAACCTATTATTGGATACAGATATCACCACCAAGAACAAGTGATGTATCTCTTAACGGTTAAGCTCAAACTCAATTCAAGAGTACAAGTTATACCATGAAAGATTACAATCAAGGGACAAACTCAAACTCACTTTAGAAAGAAAACAAGTGAATCTGAACATAAAGGTGAAAGATACAAACTTAGCTCATCCAAATGAATCCATACCTAGAGAGTCAAGAGCTAGACTTAAGGGGATTAATGGATTTAGATATCATCACAACCAAACTCCTTAAGGGTTCACCCAAACTAGGCTCTGTAGATACAGCAAAAGCACCACTAAGATTTTTGATTTGGACCTAAGAGATCACCACTCTAAGGAACCAAATTAGAGATATAACACGTAGGAATTTAACACAAGAGAATCCACCCTTGTAAGAGAGTTTTCACTTAAGCTTTTCTTTAAAATTCATCAAGTTATGCTTATAAAATGAGGCTTCAAGGCCTTTTAAAAATGTACACAAGGCTGCCTAGTGGGATTACGAGGTTTCTTCATGCTTAGGAAACCTCTTAATCATGTTTAAAACTAGCTGACCTAAAACTGAAAACTAATTAAGCACAAAACAAGCTTAATTAAGCTAATTACAATAATGAGCTTAGCTAAACAAAAGATTAAATACTAAACTTAACATTACTACATTTAATTAGCTTAAATAGTCAGCATACTAAGAGTAAAGAAAGAGAAAAGGCTGTAAAAGCAATCTTCCTTTACGGCTAGCCAATTAGGATGAAGGTGCTGATTCTCCTTTTGCTTCTTATAGGTTGAATGCTTCTCAAGGCCAAAAGGAGTTCGTGATTATGTTCCTTTAGCTGCCCCAAATGTCCTAAGTAACAACACACCCATGCACATAGCTGAGCAAACCAAAAGAGAAGGGAAAACACACCTAGGCACAAAGCATGTTACATGGGCAGAATCTGCCTGGTTTTCCTTACCCATTTAGGCTTGCTTGCACTGCCCATGATTTAGATTTCCTTTAATGGGGGGAAACCTTGAGATGTCTACNNGCCCCCTTTAATGAGAAATCAAGCCTAACCCATGTTTTAGATACATAAATTACACGATTAATCAAACTGGACAGAATGGTGTCCAAACTGACACGGTTTACAAAAGTGCCTTATTTTTCCTACTTTACAATACATAACCTAAATCTTTTTTTATGCGCTTATAGCCAAGACATAAAGGAACCAAACTATGCAAAACGTTTAGAGTTAAACCTAAAAGAGGTCAAAGAAATGCAATACACAGACTTATTCTATCTCAAACCGGCAGTTTGGATACTTTGGATTTAAAGACTGATTCAGATGGACAAATGAAGTCCAAATGAGCTGAAAATTATTTTGTTGAAAAGCTAACCTCCTGAACTTCAAACACAAGGTAAAATATTTGATTAAACCTCAAAGAACCCTAAGTAATTAGGCACTCAAAAACCAGGTATGTTGCTAACCTAAACCCAGGACCTTCTGTTTTGAGTCCATTAAAACTTTTGATAAAAATACTTAATGTAAAACCAATCTAATTGCATAATTAAGTTTATTAAAATGTCAATAAACTCTCTTAGCAAAGAAATCAAAGTTACATTAAGTTTAAGTTGATGAATCGACTTAAAACTGAAACAGGTTCAAAAAATGATTATGGCTAATTGAGGATTGCATGGGCTGATTTCTATTAACAATGTTAGGGCCCTTAACCTTGATTAGGATACAGAAACACCACCTAAATAAGAGTTAAGACTCACTTGATCATCACCAAACTTCGCCTATGTTAGGATATGCAAGTAAAGGATTTCAGTTTTAACTTAAGCAGCAATGCTCAGCTTTTCATTCAATATTCAATGTGTCTGTACAAAGTGAGCTCCTTGTTGTCCTTATACAAACATTCCCTTACTGCCTGGGAAGGATTAGAGGTTTCTTAATGCCTAGGAAACCTCTAACTAAGATAAAAACCATCTTAAATGAAACAAAGTACAAAGCATGCTTGACTAAGCTAATTATAATTAATGGGTCTCCGTAATTGAAGAATCCTACCAAACTTAAGAACCAACTTTAATTCTAGTTTTATTTTTAATTGGCCTCCAATTAAACCAACTGTGACAAATTAAATTCCTTAAAATGAGTGCAAAAAAATAAAAAGTGTTACTATAAATCCAGAACCTCATTGAACTTAAGAACTTTCTTTTACTCGAGTTTCTAAAACTACACCAACAAAGTGCTCTGAAAAATGGAATGAGTCCAAAAAAAGAAACAAAAGGTGCGGCTATAAATCAAGAACATTATAAAACTTAGGAACTTTCTTTAACTCTAGATTTCTCCAACTACACCCGCAAAGTGCTCCTAAAAAGGAAGTACAAATGCACTAAAATGAGTGCGAAGAATGAAATGTGTAACTACAAATCAAGAACCTTGCCAAACTTGACAGCTTCAATTCTAGTTTACATTTTATTTGGGGGGCCCCAATTACACTCACAAAGATATCCCAAGTAGGGAACACAAATGCACTAAAATGGGTGCAGAAGAATGAAAGCGATGCGATAAATTAAGAACCTTATCAAACTTAAGAACTTGCTTTAATGCTTGTTCACTTTTCAATTAGGGCGTGAATGACCCTTGCAAAGGGCTATTATCAAGGGAAAAAAATGCCTTAAAATAAGTGCAAAAGAATAAATGTTGTGGTAAGAGATCGAGGATATAGCCAAACAAATGTTGTGGGCAATAGTTGCACTAGCGAAGAGCCACCAATAAGAGGAAAAAAATGATCGAACAGGAGTGAAAAGAGCGAATGAAGTCACTATAAATAAAGAAACTAGTTAAACATAAGAACTAACTTTAAACCCTATCTATTTTCATTTGGAGCTCCAATATCATCAGTGAAGAGCTGTGATGGAATCCTACCAAACCAAGATCATGATCATGAAAAATCAAGTCCAAATCGTCCAAGAACAAGCTCCCAAGTGAAGAAGATGGCTCACATTATGCAAGAAGGTCAAGCTGGAACACACAGGCTACACGGCTAAAAAATGCCCGGTTTTGTGCACCTCATTTCTTAAGCTACATTGTGGCTTAAGCCTAATATTTTTACATTTTTGGAATCCTCATGATGTTAAATTTTAGATTCAAGCATTGCTTTCAGATCATGCTCACAAGAGGATAGGAGATCAAAGCCTTTTTCCTAATCGGCCAGTTTGGGCTCCAAACTGCATGGTTAAATGTTTAAGCCAAATTACCCTACTTGAACATGTCATAACCTTGATTTCTTTGCAGAAGAGTTTGTACACACCCCAAGGTTTCCTTCCATGGCTTAAAATCCAAATCATGATCACTTTTCCTAAAGGAAAACTAGGTCAGAAAACCGGGTTGCAAACTCCCGGTGAACTCAGTTTGCTACTGCCAGTTTCTTTTTACTTTGACCATGGGTTTCCTTCACTTCAGCTGGTTGGGCACATACCCCTAGACTTCCAGAAGACTGATGATGAGCTACAAAGGAGAACATTCTTGAAAAGAACAACCAATTAGAGAAGAGTTGTAAATGAAGTTATCCCTTCCTTCTTATTGGCCAGCCGAAAAGGGGACTTACTCTACGGCTGAGCACATGGTCTTCTAGCTGAGTTTCAGGTTGTTTAAGCTTAAGGATGAGTTAAGTAAGTTGTAATGATCATTTGTCTTGCTTTGCTGAATGCTTTGAATGTAATTAAGCTAGCTTAAACTTATGTAAGCAACCAGTTTAGTTCTAACTGGGCAATTAGCCTAGCTAACACCTTTCCCCCTTAGGAAGGAAAGGTCTAAGGTGCTTCCTAGCTTGCTTGTATGTTGGTTGGGTGTGTAAACAAAAGGCACACATGACCTTTGGCTAAATATAACTCACTTTGATATATGAAATCAGGTTGAGAGCTCTTTGCTTTCTCTCTTCAAACCTTGCTTGCTTATCCTTAATTAGGCCAGTTAAGGTGGTGTTCAAGTCAAGTCTTAACCTTGATTAAGTGGTGATATCTATATCTTAATCAAAATTAAGGATCCTAAACTCAAGATTGGTGGTGTTTCTGTATCCATTCATTGAGTTTGGTCTATCCTATTATTGCTTGCTGCAATCGGATTCAAGGTGGATTAAGGTACAATTATTAACCTAAGATTTGGGTTAGTAATTTGTCTCTTTAAAACTCCTTTGTATCCCCTATCTCTTACACTCCTCTTACTCTCTTTTCCATTCATATCCATAGCCTGGACTACCCCTGAACGCCTAGCATCAAGCATAACCTCAAAGCTCTTAAAACCATGCAAACTTGGATTTTTGTAGTTAAATCCCGCAGCAAATTAACATGGCCTGCCTATGCTCATCAGCACGCCCGTGCCACCTTCTGGCCATGACAAACCTTCAAATTCCTATTGAGTTTTGATGCATGTTTGCTGGAGTTCATCCTTCCCCTAAGCTTTACATCATATTTGGTATCAGAGCAAAGGTTTCACCTTGGCCTAGTATACCCATCCACTTCATCTCATCAAAAACTCCCCTCCTTCTCCATAAATTCAGTTTTTCTCCTTAGTTCAAGCAACTTTCTTCAAGCATGTCTTCAATGGGCATGTCTTTAGAGGAAAGGTTTGAGGCATTAATGAAGCAAAATGAGTTCTTGGCTAGTAAAATCTGAGAAGACTCACAAAGAAACCAAGAGGCTTAAGCACAAAATGAATATCTCAGAAAGCAGTTGGGTTCGTTCATAAAGCAAAAGCAAAGAATGAATGAAGAAACTCTTCAATTAGAACCAAGAGTACGAGAGCGAGTCCATAGCCATGATGTTAATTCATCAAGTGAAGAGGAAATGCATAGGATGGCTAGAGGAGAGCCACGGTTTCAAGCAAGTACTAATGATTTCAAGGTTGAAGTTCCTGAATTCGAAGGTAAGCTTGATCCTGAAGAGTTCATTGATTGGTTACATACTGTAGAAAGAGTCTTTGAGTACAAGGACATACCTGATGATAGGAAGGTTAAGTTAGTGGCCTTAAGACTTAGAAAGTATGCATCTTTATGGTGGGCCAACTTGAATGCTAAAAGGCTTAGAGAATGAAAAGCAAGAATCCATACTTGGGAAAAGATGAAAACTAAGCTTAAGGCACGGTTTCTCCCACCTACTTATGTCTAAGATTGCCATTCTCAGTTTCATAATCTCACTCAAGGTAGTATGAATGTTGAAGAATATGCACGTGAGTTTGAGAAACTCATGATTAAATGTGATATTCAAGAGCCAGAAGAGCAAACCATAGTTAGATACTGAGGAGGTCTTGATCCTAGGTATTCTAATGTGGTGGAATTGCAAGCATATGCTTCTTTTGATGTTGTTTGTGCACTACCTCAGAAGATGGAGCAGCAGAAGAAGGCAAAACAACCCCAAAAGCCTTAAAATACAAGGCCTTTCATTCGGAACCAACCCTTTAACAAGGGGAGTTTCGATCTACCCTCTAACCCACAAATCCCCTTTCCCTCTAATCCATAAAGAACCCCAGCACCTCAAAAGGCTCCAGTAATACCATTTTGACCTAACCCTAATCCCATAAGCAACCGAAGATGCTTCAAATGTTAAGGGCTTGGTCATATTGCCTCGGAGTGTCCAAATAGAAAAGTTATTACTCTAGCTGAATGGACTGCCGTGAAAGATGACTTTGAAAAAGAAGAGACCGAGGTTGAAAGTGAGGTAGAAACTGAAGAGACTCAAGAAGAAGTTGAAGAAGAAGCTGACGAAGGTAAGATGCTAGCTTTAAGAAGGGTCTTGAACGGCCAAAAGAGCACCAAGGATGAACAAAGGGAAAACATCTTTCATACTAGGTGCACGGTTCAAGGCAAAGTTTGTTCTCTGATTATTGACGGAAGGAGCTATGCTAATGTAGTTTCTCTTAGCATGATTAAGAAATTAGGTTTGCAAGCTACGACCCATCCCCATCCATACAATATACAATGGCTGAATCAAAGCAAAGGACTTCAAGTCAACTCACGGTGTCTTATTTCTTTGTCCATTGGTAAGAGTTATCAAGTTCAGCTTTGGTGCGATGTTATTCCCATAGATGCTTATCATATTTTACTAGGCAGGCCATGGTTGTATGACAGGAAGGTAACACATGATGGTTTCTTGAATACATACTCCTTGTCCAAGAGAGGTAAGAAGATTACCTTAAAGCCATTGTCACCATCCGAACTCCCTCTGGTTGCTTACTTACCTTTAGTGAAACTCTTTTAAAGGCTTCTAAACATGAATTTAAAGCTTTTAAGGATTGGATCTTAATCCTCTAAGATGAGCCAGAATCCCCCATGCCAACTCACCTCACTGCCAAATCACTCATTCAACATTTTTTTCGTTTGTTCCCGGAAGAGATACCCTCGGGCTTACCCCCCAAAAGAGACATCCAACATCACATTGATCTTATTCTTGGTTCTGTCCTTCCAAATAAACCATCTTACAGAATGAATCCAAAGGAAACCATGGAGATTCAAAGGCAAGTAGAAGAGTTAACGTCCAAAGGGCTTGTACGTGAGTCCTTAAGAGCTTGTGCCGTACCTGCTTTATTGGTTCCCAAGAAGGATGGCAGCCAATGAATGTGTGTGGATACTAGAGCCATAAACAAAATCACAATCAAGTATAGGTACCCTATACCTAGGCTTGAGGATTTGTTAGATGAACTACATGGCTCTAAGGTATTTTTAAAGATTGATCTTCGAAGTGGCTACTACCAAATCAGGACAAGAGCAGGAGATGAGCAGAAGACTGCATTCAAAACTAAGGGAGGTTTATATGAATGACTGGTTATGCCATTTGGTCTTTCAAATGGTCCTAGTACATTCATGAGGCTAATGAATCAGGTATTTCAGCCTTACCTTGGCAAATTCGTGGTGGTCTACTTTGATGACATTCTAATATATTCCAAGGACAAGCAAGCGCATCAAGGTCATCTTAATCAAATTATACATGTCCTGGAACATGAGTAGCTGTATGGTACTCTTAAGAAGTGTACTTTCTTCACTCAGGAAGTTACATTCTTAGGTTACATTGTTTCTGAAGAAGGTATCTAGGTAGGTGAAGGGAAGATAGAGGCTATTCGATCTTGGCCTCAACCAAAAAGTATACATGATTTTCGAAGCTTTCATGGTTTAGCTTCCTTTTACAGGAGGTTCATTAAAAATTTCAGTACAGTCATGTCCCCTATGACTGAAGTGCTTAAGGGAGCATCATTCCAATGGAACCCTAAAGCACAATCTGCCTTTGAAGATGTGAAGAAGAGACTAACTCACGCACCAGTCCTAGCTTTGCCGTGCTTTGAGAAGGTCTTTGAAGTTGAATGTGATGCATCAGGAGTGGGAATTAGTGGAGTGCTTACTCAGGAAGGCAAACCATTGGCCTTCTTTAGTGAGAAGCTATGTGATTCCAGGAGAGAATATTCCACTTATGATAAGGAATTCTATGCTATCATTCGATGTCTAGAGCATTGAAGCCATTATTTGGTGGCTAGTGAGTTTATACTACATTCTGATCACGAGGCATTGAAGTACATTTAAGGCCGACACAAGCTTAACTCACGCAATGCTAAATGGGTGGAGTTCCTTCAGTCATTCCACTTCACCATTAAGCACAAGTCAAGAAAGTTAAATCAAGATGCGGATGCATTATCAAGGAGACATCTCCTATTGTTTCAGTTAGATGCTCCTATTCTTGGTTTTGAGCATCTTAAGAGTTTATATGCTAAAGATGAAGACCTTGGGAGCCTTTATTCTGCATGTTCAAAGCACCCCAAGGGAGAGTTTCTAGTCCAGGAGGGCTATCTATTCAAAGGAGTACGGCTATGAATTCCCAAGTGTAGCACCCGAGAGCTCTTGATCAAAGAAGTCCATGGAGGTTCCTTGGCAGGGCATTTTGAAGAGTCCAAGACCTTAACCATGTTAAGGGAACATTATTACTGGCCAGGGATGGAGAAGGATGTTCAAGACATCCTAAGAAGTTGTGGAACGTGCTAAGCAGCCAAGAGTCATACTCTACCTCACGGTTTATACACCCCACTTCCCGTGCCTACTATACCATTGGTGGATGTGAGCATGGATTTCATTTTAGGACTACCTAAGACCCAAAGGGGAAAGGACTCAATCTTTGTGATGGTAGCCAAATTTTCAAAGATGGCACATTTCATTCCCTGCAACAAAACTAATGATGCTACACATATTGATGAGCTGTATTTTAAGGAGGTAACTAGACTATATGGTATCCCTAAGTCCAATGTTTCAGATAGGGATATAAAATTTTTGAGTCATTTTTGGATTACTCTATGGAAGAAACTTGGTATCAAATTGTTATTCAGTACCAGTTGTCATCCCCAGACTGACGGCCAAACTGAGGTAACTAATCGAACCTTAGGCACTCTCCTAAGAGCTTTGATTAAACCTTATGATAAAGCTTGGGATTTACTCTTGCCCCATGCTGATTTGCATACAACAAGGCCCCCAGCAAAGCTACTGGTCTCTCAAGTGGTGTATGGGATTGATCCTCTAAGTCCCAATGATCCTACCCCACGGCCTCAAGACCAGAAGCCACATGTTGATGCAGCAGCAAGAGTGAAGGAGATTCAGAAGCTCCATGAGTCGGTAAAGGCTAGAATTGAAAAGACTAATCTGGTCTATGAAGCCCAAGCCAACAAGCATAGGAGAAAGATTGTATTTCAACCTGGAGACTTAGTATGGATCCATTTGAGGAAGGAAAGATTTCCTTCTAAGAGGAAGAACAAACTCATGCCATGAGCTGAAGGTCCATTTGAAGTCTTGGAAAGGGTCAATGATAATGCCTACAAGGTTGATTTACCTGGTGAGTATGAAGTTTCAGCCACGTTCAATGTGGCAGATTTGAGCCCCTTCTATCCCGACATTTCCCCACCAGATTTGAGGATCACATCTTTTCAACAAGGGAAGGATGAAGGAACCCTATCAAACCAAGACCATGATGATGAAGAATCAAGTCCAAATCGTCCAAGAACATGGCCCCATGTGAAGAAAATGGCTTACATTTCGCAAGAAGGTCAACCTAGAACACATGGGCTACACAGCTAGAAAATGCCCGGTTTTGTGCGCCTAATTTCTTAAGCTATGTTGTGGCTTAAGCCCAATATTTTTGCATTTTTGGAATCCTCATGATGTTAAATTTTAGGTTCAAGCATTGATATAAGATCATACTCACAAGAGGATGGGAGATCAAGGCCTTTTTCCTAACCGACCAGTTTGGTCTCCAAACTGCACGATTAAATGTTTAAGCCAAATTACCCTACTTAAACATGTCATAACCTTGATTTCTTTGTAGGGGGCTTGTACACACCCCAAGGTTTCCGTCCATGGCCTAAATCTAAATCATGATCACTTTTACTAAAGGAAAACCAGGTCAGAAAATTGGGTTGGAAACTGTCGGTGAACCCGGTTTGCTACTGCCGGTTTCTTTTTCCTTCAACCATGGGTTTCCTTCACTTCAGCTGGTTGGGCACACACCTCTAGATTTTTAGAAGATTGATGACGCACTGCAAAGGAGAACATCCTTGAAAAGAAAAACCAATTAAAGAAGAGTTGCAAATGCAATTGTCCCTTGCTTCTTATTGGCCAGCCAAAAAGGGGACTTACTTTACGACTGAGCACATAGTCTTCTAGCTAAGGTTCAGGTTGTTTAAGCTTAAGGATGAGTTAATTAAGTTGTAATGATTATTTGTCTTGCTTTCCTTAATGCTTTGAATGTAATTAAGCTAGCTTAAACTTGTGTAAGCAACCGGTTAGTTCTAACCGGGTCGTTAGCCAAGTTAACACCTTTTCCCCTTAGGAAGAAAAGTCTAAGGTGCTCACTAGCTTGCTTATATGCTGGTTGGGTGTGTAAACAAAAGGGACACATAGCCTTTGGCTGAACATAACTCACTTTTGATATATGAAATTAGTTTGAGAGCTCTTTGCTTTCTCTCTTCAAACCTTGCTTGCTTATCCTTAGTTAGGCCAATTAAGGTGGTATTCAAGTCAAGTCTTAACCTTGATTAAGTGGTGATATCTGTATCTTAATCAAGATTAAGGGCCCTAAACGTAACATTGGTGGTGTTTCTGTATCCATTCGTTGAGTTTAGTCCATCCTATTATTGCCGGCTTTAACCGAATTCAAGGTGGATTAAGGTACAATTATTAACCTAAGATTTGGGTTAGTAATTCGTTTCTTTGAAACTCCTTTGTATCCCCTCACTCTTACACTCCTCTTACTCTCTTTTCCATTCATATCCACAGCCTAGACAACCCCTAAAGGCCTAGCATCAAGCATAACTTCAAAGCTCTTCAAACCGTGCAAACTTGGATTTTTATAGTTAAATCCGGCAGCAAATTGGCACGGCCTGCCCGTGCTAATCAGCACGCCCGTGCCACCTTCTGGTTGCGGCAAACCTTCAAATTCCTATTAAGTTTTGATGCATGTTTGTTGGAGTTTAGCCTTCCCCTAAGCTTTACATCAAGCTGCAAGCCAAGAGAAATTGAATACCCAAAAAAGAGTGCAAAAAGAATGAATGGTGTCTCCACAAATAAATAAACTTACCAAACTGGGAACTAACTTTAACTCTAGTTTTCTTTCATCTTGGGCTTCAATTACACCAACAAAGAACTCCTACAAAGAGAAAATAGTTGCCCTAAATGAGTACAAAAGAATGAAAGCTGCGGCTGCAAATTAGGAACTCGCCTAA
>NCQT01061161.1:23472-39331 GCA_002740465.1 Stenocereus thurberi
TCGATCAGTCAAATTAGCCTAAGAGTTGGGTGCATAAGCGTGGAGTCGAGATAGGAGGTTCTCGATTCCATAATTACTTTTAGTTTTGCAAAGTTTTTTAATGTTTTTGGATGAATTGTTTAGTCCCCTAAATGCATGTATTTGATTATGGCATTGGATTGAAATATGGTGATCTTCGGGATGAACTAAGTTAGAATTGTAATATGAGAAATTATCTTGAGCTAGACAATCATTGCATGTTGGTGGGTGACTCCTGAAATTACTGAATTGAAACAGGATGCTACTGATGTTGATTTAAGTGCATTTTAGCCTTATTATTATGCTGATTTTTGAGCATGCGTAGTTAATAATGTGGTTGCATGATAACTCAAAAAATCTGAATCATTGGAATTGAAAAATGAATAATGAAGATGTTGAGTTAAAGCCGAATTGTGCAGCTGACGTTTCGGTTGAAATATTGAGTGGGTTTTGAGGAATGTTTGCGGGAGGTGTTGTAAGGAGGGAGCTCGAGTTGTTGATTTATTTTCAGTTATCGAAATAAGCTTATGTGTATATTATACAGTGATTCTGCTAAATTACCAAAACTATAATTTGTTTGAAAACAATTTTGTTGAATTACTGAAATTGAAAATGCTTTGAAACGATTTTGAAAATGACTATGTTGTTTGTAGATGCTTTTTAAAAAAAAAACAATAAGGTACAATTTAGCTAAATGGTTTAACGAATTAAGTCATTTGAAATGTCACTTGAATTGAGCAATGTAATGCTTAAAAAGTATGAACTTACTTTCAGATTTCCGTTATTATTTACTAAAGGTTGATTGCGAATTTAGAAACGATTAAATTGCTTAATCGGCTAAATTTAATTACTCTCTCTCTCTCTCTCTCTCTATATATACATATATGTATGTATGTATGTATTTATGTATGTGTGTATGTATATGTTTATATGTGTGTGTGTGTATATATATATGTATATATGTATGTATGTATGTATGTATGTATGTATGTATGTGTGTGTGTTTGTATATATATATATATATATATATATATATGTATATATATATATATGTATGTATATACGTATATATATATAAGTGTGTATATATATATATATATGTATATGTATGTACGTACGTATGTCTGTACATGTGTACGTGTGTGTGTGTGTGTATGTATATATATGCGAACTCTGTGATTATTAACCTTAGCAGATTTGTTTTATGAAAGAATGAAGTTTTCTTTGAAATCCTCTAAGTCTAACATGATAATAGTAGTATATATATGTGATGTACTTGCTATTTAAGAGTATTACGTGCGACTGTTTTGTTTTCTCGGGGTTGAGGATCACTCCCTGAGCGTGTGGTGGCTTGTCCCCTCTCTATTTCCCCTTTTGCGAGGTTTTCAATATGATAGGTAGAAGTTGAATTGCATAAGTTAAATTAGAGTCTTCCTCTTGCTTCAAAAAAGGTGTTTTATGTACAAATGTATAAATGGACTTACGAGTTAAATGATGTAATGTGATGTATCCCTATAATTGTAAATGTATGTAAACAAAGTACTTTGGTTCATGTAATGCATACTGTTTAGAAGGCGCTCTCTATGGCTATGTGAGCTAACTATTTGATTAGTCAGCCACCTTTCATTGGAGTTATTTATTTTTTGGATGTAAAACCTAGTGCTCTAGATGTGTGATCCGTTAAGTTGTATATTTTATTTCCTTCTTCGTTATTGAACTTTAATGTTTAGTGTACTCCAAGTGAGTGGCTCGTAGAATTGTTGACTCCAGTAAGTAGCCATTGAGCTTATTTTTGGTAATTTTTTTAATGCTTCTTTTCATACAGGGATCTAATTTACGACTTTAAGCATGGGAAATGGTCAGTTTTTAGGTGAAACTCTGCCCATTTCGCCCCAGAATTTCAAAAAATGTTAACATCACTAGCCCTAGGGTTAAGGGAGTTTCAGTTGCCAAGATATTTAAAATCCATTACGACAATAATCCCTTTCGTTAATTAAACCACATTGTTGAAAGAGTTTTGTGGCATGTTGTAATCAGCCTTGATGCTTCATAGCTTAACAATAGTAGAGAGTTCATTATGGACAGAACAACTAACATGTACTGGTTGTTGATTATCTTGAACCATATTGTAGAATTATTCTTAGCAAGTGCTTGGATCTTCATTCCTTACTTTTTGATTTGCCAGTGCAGCATCACTAACTATGTCCTTGGTGCGATCTATGTAGGATGCATTGTAGTTGTCTACGTAGGATTCATTGTCATCATGGTTAATATGGCTTGAACTGCTAGCTTCGGGTAATTTCACTAGTAGAACACTCAAAATTATATTCCTGAGGCTCTAGTTCTCTGTGACCTATCCAATACCTATAACCCTTCACAAAACCCTTATACATTACGTGCATTTTTGCCTCATCGGGTGCTAAACACACTCTATTTTTGCATTTGGATTATGGACATCTAAACTTCGCCACTTTGAAACTCGAGCAGTTTACGTGTAAATTCATCAAATTGATTTACTCCGTTTAGAAATTCTTGTTTGTAACCACTATGATCAGGCAATAATCTATTATACATTTAACATTGATATGGAAGACCAATCATATTCTACTCAAACAATAATATTTATATAAGTTCTTGGATTAGTATTAATTTCAATTTGCATAATTATACCTATATAAATTACTCAAATATATATTGCATGTATTTTAATAGCTAAACGCAACATTAACTGATCCACAAAAATATATATAAGTATATACACTTAAATATATAACTTAAGAAACATGCAGTATGTAAGATAAGTAATTGAACATATCAATGCATACACAAACTTACATTAAGAGCTTTAAATATTCATGTTGTATTAGTCATATATTCTTGAACTGTTCGCCTAAATACTCCGAACTTTGCTTGCAAAAGATTCTATTTAATTTCTAATTACTCTTGAGTGCAAACAAAAAGATCAAGTCATATTACCGTACAAGCCACATTATAGCATCAAGTTTATGCCAACAATCTCACTTAAATACATCATCCAATATCAGGAGTCATCATGTTCAAAGCATGCATGTTCACAAACACTGTTCTCTTCATCTCCCATTAATTTAACAATGGAAATATAAATTGCAATAATTTTATACATTTCTACCTGTGAACTTAAACCTTAAATTAAAACTAAATTACCGTACCTAAACCCTAAATTAATTACATTAAGGAAGAAGTTAACCAAATTTCGTACAATTGCTTCACACAAAATTGAGCTCCTACAAACTATTCGCTTTAACTCCAACAAATTTCATACAATTACTTCACACTTATTTCAACTCCTACAAATTATTCAATTCAACTCCCACGAATTTTACATAGATACTTCATATAAGTTTCAACCACCAAAATTGTTTACTTATAAAAGGCATTAATTTCAATTTTTAATAAAAATTACACAACCAAAACCCTAAACTACATTACGGAATAAGTTGAACTAAATTGAAGTAATTACTTCATGCAAATTTCACAATTCAACACGAACATGAAACAACTATGAAATTTCAATAATTTCAAATTGTAATTTTTAAGAATTAAAACTAAAATAGTAAGAGAAAATTTACCAAAATGCTTCAAAGTGAGGTCGGTGGCAGACAGTGGTCACGGCAGGCAGTAATGGAGATGCTAGACGTAGTGGTGTTCACTCTCCCTCTTGCTTTCTCGTCCTCTCCATATACGAAGAAATGACGTGTGAATAAGAACTAGCTCTGGTTCTTGTAAAGCACTAGGCGATAGATACGGTGATTGAATTTCCATCCCTATATGAGTTTTAATTCCTTTTTTACTGTGTGGTGATTGAAATTTTGTTATTACATAATAAAAAACTATTTAAAAATTATTTGGCAACACCTTTCTTACCACCATTTACTAATATTAGGTGACAAAGTGCCTACTCAATTGCCATTTCCAACATCAGAAATTTTTTTCTTAGTTCTCCGTTGCTATCTGCAAAGGATAATTGCTACATTATGTCGTTATTTAGTACTTTTTAGTAATGATTGATCAGTCTAAGCCAACACAGTTTAAAGAATGACAGCCAAAGTATCACTACTTTCTTCCAAGTCGTAGTGAGATGCCTAAAATCAATCAATCGCCTACTTTCGTGATTTTGTATCAATGTAGACTCATTAAGGTAGAGGACTATCACACGTGCCCTTCCTAATGTGAATCTTTCTCAGGAACGTGCAAACATAAGTTTTATTTTAGTTTTCCCATGTAAATTTCACCTTTCAATACTTCATGCAACATTCAAAATCAAGCAAGAAGACAGCTAATCAATATGCTAGCAAATAAAAACTCTGCAGTCATACTAAACTTTGAGTCAACGTAAATGATTAAAGTGCAAATGCCCAAAGAAAATACAACAATTGGTTCGTAAAATCCGAAATCTAAAGATCTATTATAATATGATGAAATTAAACATGTAGTTACTGTAAAATGATAAATCAAATGAGAAAAGAGAAGAAAAGAGAGAAGATTTGTTCATGCTTAAATCCGTCAATTACAAATCGATTCCACTTCCTTACTAATCTTCTTCTTCAACTTGCTCTCCGTCACTCTAAAGTGGAGTCTAAAGCCTAATTAAATGGTGGAATTGATGGTGGATGAATGATAAAAATGCTCCCAACATTGCCAAAATCAATACAACAAATGTTAAACCATGTGAAAATCAAGGTGGCACCCTAAAACAAATGTTCCACTGACCATGGTAACCACCATGGACATACTATGGGGGGCTGTATCCTACTAAATTTCTGGCTCTGGTGAAACTGGGTTGAGTGTGTATGGTAACCTATGTGAACTTGCTATATACCATGGTAAACCATATTCCCCTTGGGTTTTGGGCTGGTTCTTGTGGGCTCTTGGCTTCTTGCATCATTCCTCATCAATGTTTGTTGG
This sequence comes from Stenocereus thurberi, assembly GCA_002740465.1. NCBI lineage: Eukaryota > Viridiplantae > Streptophyta > Magnoliopsida > Caryophyllales > Cactaceae > Stenocereus > Stenocereus thurberi. Next base: position 28,435 of record NCQT01061161.1, read on the forward strand.
CGCACTTAGGTTCTCTAAGACAATTTCTGTAAAATATAATGAACAACACAATATTCCAGTATAATGTAGAAAAGGGACGTTAGATAACTGAAAAATGGATTCTTATCCCCAAAATAATAGGCACAATCTCCTAAAAATCTTATGCAAATGCAACACTTATCAGGGCGGCTATACACCCCTTCATCATCGTTGTAAGATGCTAGATTCTTTGTCCCATGTCATAATCGACAAGAATCATCTCCTCTTAGTGATCCATGGCTATATATTTTTCCATCCTCGTTGTAGAAAGATGGAATTCTTTGTTCTTCGTGTAGGGGCTAGACCTTTCTCATCATCACAGTTATGAACACTCGATTGTCAAACCCCTATGAGGCAAAATCCCATTCTACCTAACTATAGGTACTATGAATCTTCGTCCTAGCAATAGAGTTTATTTGTTAAGGGAACCCTTAGATGGACCTTACCCTTTATCGCAGTAGTAGAAGTAAGGTCTCACAGGAATGATGCTATAAGGGTGACCCTTTCATCCTAAGTACATCAGGTTAGCCTAGTAAGAGTGAGCTTAAGTGGACGTCCTTTATGTCTTAGCCGTTGGACATTGGTCTGGTAGGAGATCCCCTAGGTTAATATCCTCTCAGTAATAGGTTAGTCTATAGGAAGGTCCCTAGGTAAACGCTTTCATTTTGTCCTAGCTATAGGGGTTTTCTATTGTCAAAGAGACCCTAGGTGGACTGTTCCCTTTGTCCTTGCTACAAAAGGTTTGTCGTACATGAGAAACCCTAGGTAGGCATGCTTTTTGCCATAAAAAGTGGCGGGTGATCTTTTAGGATGGACCGTAAGTGGAACCTCTCATTAGTCCTAGCAGTAGGAAATTGGCCTGGTGAGAAAGATTGTAGGCGATCAACGATTAATCTCCTACCTTCAGGAGCAATCGAGGTTGGCCTTACAGGAAGTCCTTTAGCGAACCATTCCCTTTTGCCCTAGTCGTAGGACTTTGGCCTTGTGAGGTAACCCTAGGTGCACTATTCCCTTTGTCTACTACTATATGATAATCTTATAAGAGAAACCCTAGGTAGACATCCTTTTTGTCATGGGCAGATGAGCTTGATCTTACAGGAGAGACTATGAGTGAAACCTTCTCTGTATCCTAGCCGTACAAGTTTGGTGCTATGGAAGAGACTATAGGTGGGAAACCCTTTTGTCCTACCCATGAGAGGCATGTCTTACAAGAAAATCCTTGGGTAGACCTTTTCCTTTTGTCCTAGTCATAAAAGGTTGATCTTATCGGAGTTACCCTAGGTGAACCCACTCTCTTCGTCCTAGCCATAAGGTGTTGCTCTCGTGGGAGGGACCTAAGGTGGACTCCCTTTTCACTCTACTATAGATGATTCAACCTACATATGTGACCTTTAGCAAGTGTAAGCCATACATTTATAGCTTCATCATCCTAGGATAATAGCAACTTGAAAAGGCCTTATTTGCATACATCTCTCGATGCTCTCAAAAATGATTTTCTACCTAGTGACCCTTTTGTATTCCCTCATAGATTTGTATACATCCTTGCATGACACTGATGAACGCCATATTTACATGGATTATTTGAGTATTTAGGAGTCCTTTGAGTGTGCTTGACTGTATGATTTACAATCCTATTTATGTTATTATGCTTGGTTTCACTTGTTCGAGAAGTGTCTCTTGATTTTAACCTTGAGAACCCAGAATATCTGATTAGAATGATGATCTTAAGGCCTCGTCGAACAAGGGAGATGCTAGGAGAGGCTCAAAGACACCTAGTATGGGCACATTGTGGTCACTGCTATGATATAGGAGCTTTCAATAGAAGTAGTTGAACAAAATTGAGCAATAAGAGTAATGATGCATGGGATCCCTTATAGTCAAACAGTGGTGGCCCCCTTCCCTCATGGCTGCTAGCTTTCTTCGCCTGTGTTTGATTCTTGCTCATTTTGATGGTTTCTACCTTGATCATTCTATTTCTCCACCATAATCCATCATCTAGTTATGATTTAGACTACATTTTTAGTATAAAAGAGAGCATGTGGAAGAAGGTTGGTAAGAAAGCCAGATCAGGTTTGCAATTAACGAATTCAAGTACACATTTAGCTAAGGGACTTCTTCTCTCTAGTCTTCTACTTTCTCTTAGATTTATCATTTTAAAGTAATTAGATATTGAATTTCATCATGTTATAGCAGATTTTAGATTTGTGATTTTATGAACAGTTGATGTATTTGCCTTTGTATTTGCATTTTAATTGTTCAACTTATGTTAATTTTATATTTAATTAAATTTTATAGTTTTGATTTGAGAGCATGTTGATTGACCACCTTCTTGCTTTATTTTGGATGTTGTGTAAAGTATTAGAATATGAAACTAGGAATTGGAACACTAAAATCGCAGTTATATGTATGATTTCTGAAGAAAGATTCATAATTTGACAGGGCATATGTGATATCCTTTGTCTTAATGAGTATAGATTGATTGAAAACCATGAAAGTAGGGGTTTGATTGATCCTAGGCATTTTAATATAACTTGAAAGAGAGTAATAATACTTCAGTTATCGTCCTTTAAACTGAGTTGGCTTAAATTAATCGATGTGCAAAATGTGCTTAACTAATTTATTATGTGCTAAAGCATATTCTTGAATATTTACTCCTATTCAAATTAGTTCTAGTTGTTTTGTTATCAATTCCGAGTTTTGATTAACTTAGCCTATCTTAAGGGGATAAAGCCCTCTGGAGCGACCTGGTTCTTATGGGAGACGACCTTGATTTGCTATAATAGCGCTGTGCGCTTGAGCCCTATTAGACGTCGCATACTTTGCCCACTCCGTTCACAAGGTCAACCAAAGTAAGGGCTCCTATAGGCGGCAATTTAGCGACGATATGATCTTACATTGGCCATATGTTTGCATGTCCTGTGCATTGCCAGTCGGTGCTGATAATTTCATAACCCACTGAGGCCTAGTGCAGTGGTGCACTACCACGAACTAATATAAACCAAAACATGCATTTTATCATTCACTACCAAAACATAATCCTAACTTAAGCTACATATGACGGCGTGATCATAAATGTCCCAGAGGCAGAGCGGTGAACTTTGCAAGCATAATGGCTACCGCTAGGCCTATATTCATAGTGATAGTACTTTTTCATGACTTACAACTTATTTCAACCCCACACTAAAGCCAAGCACACTTCAATCTGCATGAATTGATGCCTGTTTGAAATAGCTTTATAATGATATATTATAAGCTCAATTCTAATATACAGTGGAAAAGTTACAAGTTGGATAGCAAGACATCAGGAAAAGTATCGGTTCTTTAATCTTCAGTCAATAACTCATTCTCTACTTATGAAAACTTTACGCAGCCTGATCATATAAGCTAGATCTAACAAGCCTTTCAGCAATAAAAGAATCATCATTAATTTGACGCTTGACCATGTTGGGTTCGGCAACCTATACTATACCTAACTTGTGATCCACTGAATGGATTTACACATGCTTTGCATAGAAGCCTCAATCTACTACCTAATTCATGTGTGAGCTTAAGGAAAGCTCAAGCAAGTGAACTTTGCAGTCTGGTTAGAGCTTTAATTCTGGTTCAGTGATGGAGTCTTTTCAAGAAGAGAGGATATGAATGGGATAAAGGCAACTCTACCACCCAAGCTAATCAAGGATTCCACCCTCTAAAGTCCAAAGGGTTGAGCCTCCAAGTTTAGATTAAAGAAAACCACTCAATTTTAGGACCCAAAACAGACTATTTAAAGTGAGATTTGAGAGAGCTATTTTTAAAACACGAAATTGATTTTTTCATTCATGGATTCTATTTATAATAAGTAGCCAAGGAGGCTTGCATACATTCTCCCCAACATCCGAGCAAGAAATCACATTCCTTAATAAGTAAGAAACCCTTAAGCAAGCTTAACAAAATTGAAAAATGCTAAACAACTTAGCCTGAGCTAATTATAAGTACGAGTCTAGCAAATACATTTTGGTTAAGGTAAACTCAACCTTAAGCACAATCAATTATCTCTAAGGAAGCCACCAGCACATGGGAGAGAGAGCAAAGGTAGGTTGCTGTAGTCCATTTTATGGAAAACTAATCAGAAAGCAAGTGGATGTCAAACTTCATCCCAATTGGCCAACTTGCCTTCCAAAGCTACAAAAGAACCTATGATGATCTCTTTGAACATCCAACATGCCACTGGAGCAAGTAGGCAGGTTGCAAATCCCTCTCTATTAGGGAAGATCATAGCAAAATCAAAACAACTTGATTAGACTTACTTAACCTGGTTTAGCACTAAAAATGAAAAAGTGGGTTCCCTAATGTATACTCGACTTAGAGCTAATTTTAATATATGGTTGGGTTCTTTGGGATGTTAATAAGCATCCCAAATGAAAAAATTAACTCCAAATTCGGTTTAGGTGGGATAAACAACTAAAAACTTATACCAGGTGAGAAAGGAGCCCAAACTGCGATGGTCGCCAGAATGTCACTGAATTGCCATGAAGAACTTGGCATGATTTCAAATTCACTTCATGATCTGGTGCCTTAGGATGTCGGCTACCATGCTGAGTAAAAATATTAGTCCTAAATAAGGTTTTAGGTGGTGATTCCACCTAATCTTCCAAGATGGGTGGAATAGAACTAACTGTGCATAAGTTGTCTGTTTGGACAATTGTGGCTAAATTCCTAATACTTAGGCCAAAATTGAGCTTCCTAGCCAAGCTAGAGTCCTTAGGGAGTTAAACAAAGTAGAACGTGCCCATAAGATGTCCGGAAACTCCAAGGTTCATGTCATTTGATACCATGCTTAGTTGTGGATGTGAATAGAAGAACAAGGAGTGAATCTGATGATCAGTGATTGCTTACCTTGGTCTTCTTTGGCTTGATGAGTACCTTAAACTTATTTCATATTTAGAGGACTCTCTGAGACATGTTGCTATGCATCACTAATCATGCTCTAGATCAACATAAAATTGGTTTGATTAGTAAATTGATTGATTCTCCATAATCATTTTTATTTTTATTTAATTTGCTATCTATTTTTGTTTTTATTTGATTTTTACCAACATAAATGTTTTCTTTCATTCCCTGGCCTACTCTATTTCCTCTGTTACAATAAAGTGACTTCTCTAGCTCATTCACTATCACCTGCAACCTACAAGAAACTCTCTATGTTTCCCTCGATCACCATTCACTACTAAGGGGAACTCTCTCTCTTTCTCCCTACACATCCTCTCTCTCTTCTTTTCACAAAGCATTTGATGTTCCAAGATGTTGCCTAAATGTTCATGCAAACCTTTTAAATAGACTAGCCTTCACCTAACCTTAATGTACTTGGAAGGAAAAGAAATCAAGTGTGCATCGCTTTACTGCTTCATTCGGATTGAGGTAGAACTTGAGCGCTGTAAACGGGAGATAATAATTTGCTTAAAGCTTTCTTTTAATTATTACCTTTGTAGTCATGCCTTTGTTTAATTCCCCTTGGATGCTTATTAGGTATTTACTCTTTCATTCACAAAATGAAACTACATTCATAATAAGCTAACCACAAAATTTATTGCCTTCTTATTAATTTGTTTCCTTCAGGAACTTGCTTGTTAATAAGTGATACCTAGAAATATTTCCTTTGTTATTATTCTCATTAAGTAAGACTAAAACTATAAAGTGGAACTTGAGAATTGGAATTTGTGCTTCATTTATTCCAAATAGTCTGCTTTTGAAGGAGGTAGTTTAATGGTAGTTTTTAACCATCCATTAGATGATACCTTCGCTCTCGTGTCCATTGTTATGGATTGTTGCCATGTATTTATTTTTAATAATGACCATTTGGTATATTCAGAGCTACAATTTGTGCAAGAAACCATTTCTTTCTTGATAACTGAATCCTATGATCCTTGCTTATCCCTTCCGTTTAAGGATTTTGTTGATAGAGGGAATTGGGAGATTTGTATAATATTCTAGTTTGTACATTCCCTTTCAAAGGTGTTAGCGACTCTTAAAATTGAATCTTTCATTCATTTTATCGTATAGCTCCACGAAACTACCACTTTGATGGAGCCAATCTGATGCAATCCTTGACAAAGACTAGCTATGGTGGAAAATCTAGTTGAGCCTTTAACCCCTACAGACCATCACCATCGTGCAAGGTGCTTTCGTGGACCTAAGTCCCTTTTGGTTGACCCTTTAGTTTAGGGACCGGCAAAAGAAGGAAAATTGCTTTTTGCTAATTTTTGGCAAAACTAACTAGCGACTCAATTTTTGATTTTTCTCAATATTAATATAAAAAAAAGTCTAATCTCAAATTAAGGAAAAATATAAGCGTAGGATAGGAACACAGGCACTTTCCTTGTCTAAGACCACGTTCGTACTCCATGATCAGGAACCCAACCATGTTCCTAGCACAGATGGCTATCCGTTCTATCCTCCTATTTCAATCAAAATCAAACTTCTAACCTATTTTAGTACAAATCAAATTTCCAACAATTAAAAAAGCACAACAAGTGTTGCATCCGTTTGTGGCGGACTGTGACTAGGGTACTGGCCATGGCCCTCGCATACATGTATTAAGTTGTTAGTTAACAATTGGTGTCCCCATGCCATTCAATATGAAATTTTCATTTCATTTTCCATCAGAAAAAGGGAAAAGAAGAGCAAAATCATGCTTAAGAAAACGATGAAAAAAAGAGAATAAAATGAATAAGTGATCGGCACTGAATATGTGCACAGCATGTGCTCATTCTTTGTCAACTCATTTCATACTTAAGTCGTGGGGGGTGATCATTGTGTAGTTAACGTTTAGAGCGTTGGTGAACTTCATGGTTACTTCGTGCTTTGTTGGTTGCTCCCTCATAACTCGACTAACGTACGGATCCATCTTCCCTAGGGTGTGATCCCCCATGACTGGTCAGACTTGTTTACTAGGTACTTTATATTTTTCGAGAAAGAATATATAATTTTTTTATATATATTTTTTTATAGAAAACTGCAGGCAAAATCAGCCTTGCTAAATCATAAGAAATTAGGCCTTGGACCTGGCTAAGGAGCCCGACCAGGTGCCTGTTAGGTAGGGCCAGGTCCAAGCTTCTTGGATTGTGTCCTTATCAGCAACCTCGACCTAACCCAAGATTTGGGTGCAGTTTTAATCCAAGAACCACCCAGGTTTCTAGGCTAGCCCCGAAACATGATTGTGGTCTAGGCATATTTCGCTACCAAGATCAAAATCATTTTTCCTAAATTCAGCATTATAGAAGTAGATATCGAATGAAATAGTGAAGAAAAAGAAGCATTAAACTTTAACTAATGGAGTTGCTAGTGAGTTTTCGGAAAACATACGCACCATACCATCCTTCAAAGCAAATCATATTGATATAGGCACTAAAGGGACAAATTAGTGCTGCTTTAAAGGCATCTTAGAAAGGCCGCCAAGCAATCTCTAGTATGGGAATGTTGTAACTCCTTGGTCTTGAAACAAGGTTCTAGATTTGGGGGCAACGATGTGCTGATATGATGGGATACATCCCATCATAGCCCATTACCATTAATGACCTCGACCAACACAGAAAATCAAGACTTAATCATACTAACATACACTAATGTATCAAATTTCAACCGTTTATATAATCGAAACCCAATGTTCATCCAAAAGTAAACAGAAAGAAAAAACTATTCAGATTGTGACAAAGACTGGGGATGAAAGTAACTAAAGAATCCATCTTTGCTGAACTACAATCAATTGAATTTAATAAAAAGGCGTAAAGAGAAGGGAGATAGGGTAAAAGAATGGTCTCAGATGACCTTCTTGAATATTCTAGGAACCTAGTAGAGTGACGCTTTACGGAATTAAAGTTTGATTTCTATCTATAGACAATGATTCCCACGGTTGGAAAATGGATCCTGAATCTCTCTTCTTCTTTCTCACTGTGTGTCGCTCAAATAATTTTTTGTCCCCCTTCAACTATTTGAAGTAAACCTCATCTAAATAGACTAACTTCGTAAACTAAAACTCCAATTCACTAATTGAAATTAACTTAATTAAATGTAAAAATTCAGTTCTAGTGGGGTTCGTCTAACTTATTCTAACAAGAATGAGCCTCGGGAAGGCAGATGAGAGGAACTCGAGCAGGTTCTTCTTATGAGAAACCCGACCAGGTTCACGCTAAGAATGGCTAATTAGGCCGGTTTCTCTAGCGACCTTGGTTACCTTCTCTTTTCTTTTATTTATTTTTGAGCTATCATTTTACTGGGCCCTTAGGGATTTAAGTTGAGCTATTATTTTCTTCATCGGGTTTATTAGGTGAGATGGCATTTTTAGGTGCCTATAGTTAGTCCCCACTTTGGCCAAGTTAGAGTATGATGAAGTTCAGCTTCTTCTTATAGTTGTTTATCTAGCTGTGATGAAAGAGAATCTGTGCATGGCCACTGAGGATCCTAAGACTTGGTGGCCACTGACCCTTACTGTAGTGATGCCCGATTCATTTTTATCTTTGACTTGGCTGATTAGTGGATTTCTTTATCGCCAGAAGAGCGGAGCTTTTTTGCCAATCAAACTTATGAATTTATTCATTCGCTCGATTAGCGGATTTTCATATCGTTGGAGTAGTGAATCTTTTTGTCGATCAAGCAAATTTGTGAATTTATCCTTTCCCAATTAACGGGTTTCTGTATCGTTGGAGTAGTGATATTTATTAGTCAAGTAGGTTTCTGTATTACAGGATCAGCATACATTATGTTAGTTAAGTAAATTTATGAATTTATTATTTCATGGAATTAGTAGGTTTCCCTCTCGCTAGAGTAGTAAACTATTTTGCCGGTGAAGCAAGTTTTCGCATCATGGAAGTAGCAGACCATTTTGCTAGTTAACTAAATTTTGTGAATTTATGTTTTTATTGAATTAACAGGTTTCCATATCGCTGTATTAGCGGACCATTTTTTGATCAAGTAGGTTTCTGTATCGTTAGAGTAGCAGAACTTTTTGTTGGTCAAGCAAATTTGTGAATTTATTCCTTTTGTTGCACTAGTGAGCTTTTGTATTGCTGGAGTACTGAAACTTTTTACCGGTTAAGAAAATTCGTATCGCTAGTGCAATGCCCGAATACATATGTCTCACTGTTTGTATTCTCTTTAATTATTCACTCAATTAGAACTGATAAACTCGATGGTTAGGTTGTTACAGTCGTCCAGAAGGACAAGGTTTTAAGTATGTGCACTAGATATAACATAGCTAAGCATAGATTATAACCATACACATTTAAACATTATCAAAACCATATACAAACATTTATACCATAACGTTTACACACCACAGTACAACAATTTTTCATAAAGTTTATAACTCCATCAGCTAAAGATCTCAAAACACAGCTCTCAAAGTATTCACGAACTAACATGACCACTGATCCAACCAGAATTCCTAGCTCACTTATTTTCTTTAGTTGGTTTCCTAGCATGAGGGCAATTCCCTGGCCACTTGCCTAAAACAAAACATGACAAACATTTCAAAATATGAGCTGAAGTTCAATACATGCATTCCTATATTGCTAATGATTACTGAAAAATTGGTTGGGCACCCGCTTTGCATTTGATTTTAATTTAAAACAGTGAATGAGATGAATGCAAAACTGTATTGCTAGTTATTATCTGGTAATGTTCTCTTGTATCTATTACGATCTATAGATAGGTTTATACCTGCCAAGGCAATTGGGAGACCTGGTCTGATTTCACGCGGGTAACTAGAGGGCGAGTACCCTATAAATGATAGCTGAAGGGTCAATAATTAAGTGATAAATCAATGAACAAACTAATTGATTGATATACTTACTAAGATGTTATAACTTGGATAAATGCATTTTGATTTCTAAAGATACGGGTAATGGATTTACCTAGGGCTTTTAAAATGTAATCTCACTTGATAATATTTATGCACAATGGAGAACGATAGACTAGGCCCCAACTCTGCTTCAAAAATGTAGTTATAGGTATATGTAGTTAGTAAACAACACTTACTCTTTATTAGAAATTTGTTAACTAAATGGCATCCATAACTCAAACAATTCAATATAAGATAAGTTACACATCAATGATTCTAAAGCAACACAAATTAAGGTGATTTAAGTCGAACTAAAATAATTTGGAGTGAAATAGAGCAAAATAAAATAATTGAGGTTATGTTATAAATGAATATGAGTTTTTGATATTTTTGAGATGGATAATAAGGGTTTAAGGCTAAGAGGGGTGTAGTTAGGTTTGGGATAACTTTAATCACACTAGCTTGGTCTAACAAATACTGTTCATGATTCATTACTCTTCCCACTTCCCTGATTTCATTCACGTGTTCATTTAGTTCTGTTTTCCAGCCCAGTTAAGTTTCTAAGCACAATCAAAGTTGCAAAACTTAGTAATATTAATAATCATTAGAAGCTCTTAATAATACTTTTGAATTTCCCAGTTTCTTTCTTCTCTTATTAATCCAAGCTAATTTCATCCTCTAAAAATTATAGACCTTTACTCCCCTCTTATATTCAGTTCTATTAACAAAAATATTCAAAATCACTTTGTAACTAGCCTCACATATTTTTCATTGTTTTTCTTTATAAGTTCACTTAAAGCACTTTCGTAAATACATTTTCTTGAAATTTTGTTGATGGAGATCAGTCCAAAGTGTTGCTCATGGTCAACAGGTCCAAAAGACATATCAAGGGTAAGAAACAAGCCATCACATCATCAACAGCTTGTTACCGGGGTCATCCTGCATTTAGCCTACGTTTCTGACTATGGTTGCCTAGGTTCTTGGTGACTTAAGTCCAACCATTTGGTGTTGCCATAAACTTTGGGATGTTAGCTATCCAATAAACCAAGTTTCAGCCTCATTGGA
>NCQT01061186.1:18017-28200 GCA_002740465.1 Stenocereus thurberi
GTAAGCCTGCGGAATCAAATCACAACTTTCTCTCAAAAGGAAGATTAGACGCTCTATGAAGCCTGGGAGTGATTCAAGGACTTTTTACAACTATGCTCTCACCATGATCTTTAAAGGTGAATGATTGTGCGGGCATTCTATAATGGCGTCACTCAACCATTAAAATCTACTATTGACGCGACAGCAGGAGGTACTCTTATGAACAAAACTGAAGATGAAGCATACAATCTTATAGAAGAGATGGCCCTTAACAATTTTCAATGGTTGTCTAAGAGAACCCAAGCCAAGTGGTTTGAAGGTAAGCTAGAATTAGATGCTATCTCTATAGTTTCTTCTAAGGTCGATGCCATGTCTCCAAAATTAGAGCGCTTGAATGTTAATTCTATCAATTTAAATACCCTTTCCCCACCACGTGATTTATGTGGGTTAGTTGTTCAGTTAACTGTGCATTATCAAGTGGCTAGTCCTTTCACCCAAGATGTGAGTGATTAGATCAACTATGTGAACACCTATAATCCTAGACTAACAAATAACCTTTTCTCTAGCACATATAATCCTGGTTGGAGAAATTACCCAAATTTCTCCTATAGGTCTAATACCCTACTTGTATCTCAAATAAATTTTAGACAATCCCATGGATTTCAAAGACCATGCTATCCTCAACAAGCACCTCAAAAATCCAACTTATAGACTATGATGGAGAATATGCTTTTGGCATAAAAAAAGGCAAGATGAGTACATCAAGAAATTGGTCTCTAAGGTTGATGTGCTTACTACTCACAATAAGATCTTGGAAGCTGAAATCGCTCAACAAGATACCTCTTCATCTCCACCCCCAGATAGATTGCTTAGTAAACCTAAGTCTAGCCCACATAAGCCGTGTAACTGCATTACCTTGAAAGAAGGGGTAGAGGATTCTGAGAACATGACACTTGAGGAGGCTAGAGAGGTAAGCATGGCTGAGAGTAAGGAGAAAAATGATGAGGTTGACCCATAACTTTTAGAGAAAACAACAGCTTTGAGATTCTGATAAGTTCTTAAAGTGCACTCTATTTTGAGGTCATTTTGTTGCATTTTTGGGGAGAATTGTGCACTTTATGTTAATTTATACTCTTTTTTCGGTTTATGTTCAAGCATGGTTCTTTTCTATGTTTTGCAGGTTTCTGAACCATTTCACCCCAGATTTAATCCTAAATGAGTGAATTTTGACTCCTCACGGACACCCCTAAGGCATTATGCCCGTGGAAGGAAGAAAAAAATAGAAGAACGTCAAGCCAAAGCTGACCATGAATGGTCCATGGTGGTGGCCACGGTCCATGGTGGCCTCATTTCCCCCGAGGTTTTTTGTTTTCTTGTGGTTGTTCGACTTTCAAACAGTGTTAGTGTCATTATTTCTCATGATTNNTCGACTTTCTGGAGTTTCACTATAAAAAAAAGGGGTGCTTGGAACCTCATTTTAACACATCCCATACGTCCCATTTCCTCCATATTCCACTCCATCTAGTTAGGATTTAGATTAGATTAGAGAGAGAGAGTGAATTAAAGTGAAGATTTGCAAGGATCCTATGTCGAGTTTGTAATCGACGGATTCAAGTGCATTACTTGGCTAAGCATTTGTCTTCTCATCTCTTCTCTTCTCTTTCATCTTTAGATTTTCATGCTTTCAGATTATTATTGATTTTTACGTTAAGTTTTGTATTCTTGATCTTGGAATTAAGTTGAATTCTTGAGAATGAATCAATTCTTGTTTTGATCTAAAAGTGTTTTGGATTTGTTGGGTCTATTCTATTGAATCTTAAACGTTGATTTGCTCGTAGGAAACTTGATCAATTTCTTAGTTGTTTTAGACGTTTGGTGAAGAACTGAAAGGTGAAACTAGATGTTGTAAAACCATGATTCGACTTACGTGTGTGGAATCTTAAGAATGACTCACCATTTAAGAAAACCCTACATTTGATAATCATATTAGATTAATCAAAAACCCTTGAGAAATGGTAGTTGATTAGATTTAAGAATTTCATTCTGCTTTGAAAGAGGGGTTTGATAAATTGATTATTGGTTTCAGAATTGCCCATCTAAAGAGCAGGCGCTTGATTAATTCTTGAGTTTGAAAATTACTTGGTTTGATTAAATTCCTTGATTGATTATCTATTAGATTAGACATGTAGTGTAGATCAATTTTAGTTACAAATTTTGGATTCGCTTGCCCTATCTTGAGGGAGTATAACCTGATAGATCAAATTAGTCCCTGTGAGATTGACCTTGAATTGCTACAATATCACCGTGCACTTGCGGCCGTATTAAGTTTTTAGCACCGTTATTGGGGACTCGCTTCGAATATTTTTCTCAATAGATTTGACTAAGCATTTTTTTTCTTTGAAAAAAACCAAAAAATTTTTGAAAATTAAAAAATTTGAAAGAAAAAAAAAGCCATGTCCATTTTTCATTTCCTCAAATTCAAGCATAAATTATTTGGGAGGTATTTTAAGTGTTTGCGTGCTTTTCTTGCTCACTGTGGTTATTTATCAGTAAATAGAAGATTTTAGGTGACCAAACAGTGAAGCCAGAGCTCTTTTAGATATTGGAGCTTTAATGGTAAAAATGTTGATGAGAACTGGCATTTGGTTGAGTGGATTGCTTAGGATTCATTTGAATTTGAGAAGGCCAGTTGTGTTTCTAGATATTCATTCTCTGATCCTTGTGTATTCTATGGTAGATCTTATTATGCCCCTTTTTGGTGTGATTCATGTAATTCTTCTGACCATGATACTAATTTGTGTTCTTATTATACATGCTATGCTCAACCTGACTTTGCATTACCTAAGGATAATACTAATGTTGTCCTGACCTTACATGATTCTTCCTTTCCTTTAGCTCAATGCACGGGGCTCGAGATGGTGAGCCTTTTAGGAAACTTGCTAGGTTTAGTGTCATTGATGTATGTTTTAAATTGGAAGATACTTTTGATGAGGTGTATAATCTAGATAAGACTCCTTTAGAAGGCTTACATGATGTGCTTATGCATGAGGAGTCTCCTAGCCCTTGTTGTAATAAGATTCTCCCTAATTCCCTTGATCGTCTCCACGTTTCACCTATTGGTTCATTACCCTATCCTTCCCGAAGTGTTATCTTGACGTGCCCATTGATAGTCCTCTAAATCCTATGATTTGTGATGCTAATGATTTAGGCTATGAGGATAACTTTAGTATGCTTGGCGGGAATGTTGATGATTTTATGTCCCTAGGTTATTTTAGTGGGTATAACGCATCCCTTGACTCATATTATATTTACTTAGTGGATAAGCCTAGAAAAATCATGTGAAATTCTTTCTTTGACTTCTTTTGTGTTTTTTTTTCCCTATTGTATTTGGTTTGATGAAGAGTGCACTTACTTTCTTCAATGTTCTTATCTTGGTGCTCTCTCATTGCCATGCTTGTGAATCACATGCTGTGGTGTTTGACAAGCTTCTACGGGCGTTGACGGAGTTTGATGTGGTGAGTTGAGTCTTAAAGATGTGATGGAGTAGGTGATGCTCTATTTGCCATTTGCAAGGAGGCCCTAGCTTAGGTGTACCCCACAGCTAACCTAGTGAGATCTTTATATTTTGTTTTCCCTTCCCTTTTCCTGCTTCTTTCCTTTCAATAATAATGCTTTATCTAAGCATAGGGGAAGTATAGTTCCATGTGTTTCATTTTGGTTATTAGCTTGCATACTTGTTAGAGCACATGGTTACAGGTTTCTTTTTGTTTGCATTAGTGTGTTGAATTTAGTTGTATTTAGGTTTGCATATAGGATTGTATGTAGAGATGGTGAGGATTGCTTTGAGATAACCTCCAATGATATTTTTGTTCGGCAAAATAGCTTTTATGAGCTTGAGTAACTTTTAATGTGTAATCCCTTTTGGTGTGAAAATTTTTGAAGGTTTTGTAAATATTTCTTATTTTGACCCTTGTCTTGTTTGAGAACTTTGTTATCCCTTGGAGTCCTTGGCACTAATATTTGTACGTGGGAGTCATTTTATGAGCTTAATGAGATTTTGATAGATGTTCGTGAGACGTTGAGCCTTACTTGGACTAATTCTTTATATTTAGTCTCATGTTTCTCTCATGTGTGTGACTATTCCATGTTGCATCTCTAGAACTTGCCTTGACTCTTGTTCAAAACCACATTCACATGTGCATAGTTGATGACATGATAGAAGCATTTCTTTTTTTGGTCATTTAGCCACATAGCCAAATAGCCTACCCTTGTGTTACATGTTTATTCCCTTCACTAGTCCCTTTTAGCTTATATCCATCTTTATTGTGAACACTTCATACTAGCTCTTGGCCAAACACCTATTCGTACTATTAAGTTAAGTCTATGGAGCATCACTTCATTTATGTATTGGTTGGTTTTATGGATAATTGAGTTTAAAGTGACTTTGGTATGTTAGTTTGTTGAGGGGTTGATGATATTGAGCATTTGCTTAGGTCCTCTCTTATTTGAGCTGTGTACATATGTATCCAGTTGTGAGTTGATAGGTAGTGATCCTATACCTTTCAATAATTTTCATTTCATTTCCGAAGAAGAAAAAGGAAAAAAAAGAGAAAAATCATGTTGAAAAAAAAGAGAAAAATCATGTTAAAAAAAAAGATAAAAAATAAAAAATAAGGAAAGCCCCAAAAAAAAAAACTAAGTGATCGGCATCGGACATGTAAGTAGCTTATATTCCTTCTTTGTCAACTCAATTCCTATTTCATTGGGGTATGTTCATTGAATTGTTGAGGTTTGGAATGTTGGTAAACTTCATGGTTAATTGGTGCTTTGATTGGTTACTCCCTAGTCATTTGGCTACATAGCTCCACATTGTCCCAAATGCATTTGTCCACTTCCTTTCTCTTAATGCTTTTTAGCCCATGTTACAACCCAAGTGAAGTTCTCTTGATTGTCTTGTGCACATTGGTTTTTAGTGGTGAAAAATTTGAGAGTCATTGTAGCATATGGTAGATTACATCTTTAGAATAAGTCTTGAGTGTACCTATGCTATATTTCAAATACATGAGTGTGAGTGATTCACATTTCACAAAAGTGAGATTCTATCGATCCATTTGGCTTTAATCAATTCTATGTGCTTATGTGATGTGCTTTGTGGTTCTTTGGGGGTGATCGGGTTTGATATCGAGCTTGTGGTCTTGCAAATTTACGAAAAAATTCACCTCTTCCTAAGTTTGAAATGTCTTGCGCGCTATTTGGGATTGCCATTGATTGCTATTCTTGTTTGTGATATGCTATGACTTGCCTACTTTAATGAGGTTATTAACTGTTTTGAGTCCTAGATGTATCTCCCTTTGTCAGTTTTATGTAGTGTTTGCTTGACGACANNNNATAGTTTAAGCATAGGAGAGTTTGATAAGTCCTTAAAGTGCACTCTATTTTAAGGTCATTTTGCTGTATTTTTAGGGAGAATTGTGTACTTTAGGTTATAATTTATACTCTTTCTTCAATTTTACGCTCGAGCAAGGCTCTTTTCTCTATTTTGTAGGTTTCTGAACCATTTTGCCCCATATTTGATTGTAAATGAGTGTATTTTGACTCCTCATGGATACCCCTAAGTCACTATGCCTTTGGAAGGAAGAAAGAATAGAAGAATGTTGAGCCAGAGGTGACCATGGATGGTCTGTGGTGGTGCCCACAGTCCGTGGTGGCCTCATTTCCCTCGAGGCTTTCTATTTTCTCACGGTTGTTTGACTTCCGGGGAATTCTAATGTCATTATTTCTCGCAATTATACGGCTTCCAGGAGTTTCACTATAAAAAAAGGTGCTGTCAATCTCATTTCAACACATCCGGTCCATTCCATTTCCTCCATATTCCATTCTATCGAGTTAAGATTTAGATTAGATTAGAGAGAGACTAAATTGAAGAGAAGATTTGCAAGAATTCCATGCCGAGTTTTGCAATCGACAGATTCAAGCGCATTATTTGGTTGAGCATTTCTCCTCTCTTCTCTTCCCTTCTCTTTTCTTTTCATTTTAGATTTTTGTGATTTCAGATTATTATTGATTTTTATGTTAAGTTTAGTATTCTTAATCTTGAAATTAACTTGAAATTGAGTTCAATTCTTGAGAATGAATCAATTCTTGTTTTGATTCAAAAATGCTTTGGATTTGTTGGTTTACTCAATTGAATCTTAGATGTTGATTTACTAGTAGAAAACTTGATCAATTTCTTGCGTGTTTTAGACATTTGGTGAAGAATTGAAATGTGAAACTAGATTGGAAAACTATGATTCGACTTACATGTATGGAATCTTGAGAAAGACTCATCATTTAAGAAACCCTTACGTTTGATAATCATCTTAGATTAATCAAGAACCCTTAAGAAATGCAGTTGACTAGATTTAAGAATTTAATTCCACCATAAAAGAGGGGTTTGATACATTGATTATCGGTTTTGGAATTACCCATCTAAGGAGAAGGCACTTGATCAATTCTTGAGTTGGAAAATTACTTGGTTTGATTAAATTCCTTGATTAATTATCTATTAGATTAGACAAGTAGTATAGATTAATTTGATTCCTAAAACTTTGGATTTGCTTAGCCTATCTTGAGGAATATAACTCGATAGATCAACCTAGTCCCTATGGGATCAACCTTGCGTTGCTACAACGCCACTGTGTGCTTGTGGCCGTATCAAATTCCCAAAGTCCTTCCCTTTAAGTTTCTTGACCCAAGTACTTTTCTGTCCCCTGTGTTGTAGGAAAAGTGAAGATTGAAAGAGCCTTATGTGACCTTGCTGCAAGTATTAGTTTGATACCATACTCTATGTTCCATAAGCTTTATTTGGGACCATTGCAATGAGAACCTTTTTCACTGCAATTAGCTGATGGTTCCGAAACATAACGTTTGGGTACGTTGGAGGATGTGCCTGTAAAAGTAGAAGATTTATGGGTGCTAGGAGATTTTATCATTGCTAATATAACTAAGACTGATGATGCCCAAATTATTCATGGGAGACCCTTTTTGGCTGCTTCAGGTTACATAATTGATGAGTAGGGAGCATTACGCTGCATTTTATTTTATGGAAGATGAAATTGTTTCCCTTAATTCTTTCCTATCTGAGGCACTTCATCTTTCTTCTGAAATTGAGATGGTGGATGATTAGGGTTGTCTTGGCCGTTCTTATTTTGATTCGATTACAACTGAGGATCCTAACCAGGGTTATGTTAAGGTGGAGTTTACTGCTCCAACGACACCTAATACACCCGAGCTTGAGACCTATGCTTCTAATGAGTCTTCCATGAGTGATTATTGCAGGTTCACTCAAGTAGTTCTTTCTTTACCTCCTTTGGAAGGAGTCAATCTAGATTTTGATCTTGGAATTGAATATAACTAACTACTGTCAGCAAGCGCATGAGTCTCGTAGTATAGATAAAATATCATCCTTAGGGACCAAAGTAATCTATCGAGTCCTTTCTATCCGAAAAATGCTAAGCAATTACTTAATTAAGGAATTTTGATTTAACAACTTCTAATCAACCGAGCCTAAATTCTATCAAGGAGAAACGAGTAGGAATTTATTTATTTAAAAAAGTTGTTGGATCAATATTATTAACATGTGCTTTTCTCTGATTGGATAATTTTGAGGACTTACAATCTATCTAGAATTTAGTCTATTCATTCGAAATGTACCAAATTGCCTAAACTAAGCAAAAGTCGTTTTTTCAAACTAATTTGTCTTAATCTAAGTTCAATATTTTTTATTGCTCTCTTGTCCTCCCAACAAGCAAATCTCTCTTTCGAGTCATCGCTATATTAGGTCTTATCGAGCAGTTAAATAAACAAATTTCATCTTTCAGTTCTTCATTCAATTTTATCAAGCGTGCAAGCAAAATTTGGCCAAAATCCACTCATAACATGATAATTAGTTGATAAAATGAAATCAAATCAATCATTAAACAAAAGCACAATTCTATTGATTATAACATGATCTGACTACACTTCCATTAACAAACAAATCCCTAGACAAGATAGATTACTCACTTATGATTAAAAAATTAAACAATTAATCAATGATTCAGCGAAATTCGAGAAGGAAGGGCTTGACAATAACTGCCTTTAACAAAGTCTTCAAACCGCCAATAAATCGAGCTCCTCACTCAAGATTTCTCACTTGTTAAAAAATCAAAATAAAATCCTAACTACAAAAAGCAAAATTTGGGAAGAAAAATGACTATCTATGATATGCTTCTTCTCTTTTCTGCTGCTGAGGGACGAGTTTATAGAAAAGAACATGAGCATTTTTAGCCACACAGACGAAGGAAAATGAAGAGGCTATAGTTACCAGCACATCACGATCCGTGGCAGGTACCACGGGCTGACCGTGGTCTTAGCTGGGGCTAAATTTTCTGCTCGTCCCTTGTTTCGTGGGCATAACATCCATGGGCATCTGTGGGGATCAAAATACAGTCAAATGAGGGCCAAATCCTGGGTCAAAATGATCAAAATTCTTGTAAATATTATCAAACAATCATACCCAAGCATAAAACGAGAATATGAGTATAAATGGCAACTTAAAGCACACGATTCTCGTAAAAATGCAGCAAAATGACGCTAAAATAATATATACATTAAACACTTATCACACTCCCCCATGCTTAAACCGTTGCTTGTCCATAAGCAACGCTAAGACAAAAAATTATTCCAAACCTCCTCAGGATGGACATTGGTAGCATTTTAATGGCAAAGCCGATCTAAAGTTAGCCCAAAAAGATGTAAAAGTCTTTTAGCAAACAGACTCGGAATGAAATTTTTGAAAACCACTTGATATGGCATAATGTCAAATTTGAATTAATTCCCTCAAATCATCACATACAATCATTTAACATATGAAACAAATAGAGGTAGTAATGCCAGTAGAACCTCACTATAGTTATGTGGCACTCATCACTTATGTATTTAAAAATAAAAATATATGAAGGTTCCCTTAATTCTCATTCTATAGACTCAAATCTACCATAAGCTGGCCAAAAATATCTAATTTGTCATTACCAAAATGCAAACACACTAGAAAATTATGAGGAGTTTCATAAGGTTGTAATGGGGCCATGGGTAAAGGTAAGAGGGGAACAAATGTTTTGGGAATGTAGGGCTAGAAGCTATAGACTAAGAGCTAAATGTTTCCAATGCATCACATAACATCCTCCCTAGACCAATACAATTTATCGACAAAATACATCCCCAATTGATGAGACAAAGAGTTGAGAGTCATAAATATTCCACAATCCTTACAAGGCTAACATTCCTTTTATTATTCTCTTTTTTTTTGGTCTCTTGTTGTTGTTTTCGATCTTTTTTTCTCGTTTTTTTCTCTTGTATTTTTTTTCTCTTTTTTTCAAAGAGTTAGCCACGGGAAATCCACACCAAACTTTGAATCTCAACACTTCTCTAAACTTTGCACAAAAAGACAAGGGATTTTCTTTTATCAAATAAGATCACACATCCCTTCACCAAACAACCAAATCGACTAAAAAGATCTCAATACACCTTAATAGTTCCCAATCAAACTTGACGTAAAAGAATGAAATACTCCTCTAGTCTTGGCTTAAGGGTGAGATTATCATTTGGCCATAGGTTATAATAGAAGGTTCAAAACAAGAAAAGCGGATATAAACTCAAAGGGACTAGCAAGGGATAATAGACAACAAAGTTGGCTTATTTAGTCGTTGGCTTTAACAAGTCAAAGAATGCCTCAATTATATTGCGTAAATGCATATGCAAAATGTGATCTTGAATGAAAATCAAAGCAAGTTTTCGAGAAATGATGTTAAGGAAGAGTTGCGCATGAAAGAAACATGAGACTAAATTGATAAACAGTCTTAAAAAGCTCAAAGTATCATGGGACATCTACTAAGGTCATAACTAGGTCATTAGTAAACACATGCCAAAATTCATGTAAACAGTCATGGAGTAACCTACTCTCGCTCAACATATAGTCAAAACATGAAGCTCATTTTCACAAACTCATTCTGAAACATTTTTGTGCACAATTGGGCAAATTAAAGAATCATACTAAACCAAAGAAGTCCACCTAGCCTACAAAGATCATCATCCAAGGATTTTTTCCTTTTTTTTCAATATTTTTATTTTTTTAATTTGTTTTGTTTTGTTTTGTTAGTTTTTGGTTTTCTTGATTTTTTGTATG
>NCQT01061208.1:4967-28204 GCA_002740465.1 Stenocereus thurberi
AAGTGTTAATTTCTAAGGTTATATTTTTTTTGTTCACAACCCTAAAGGTGCAGTTTAACATCCAAAACCCCAATCAAAAATAATGAATCAATCAATTTTTAGTGTCAAGCTCCCATAAACTGACTCTCTTATCCTTTAAAACTTAAAAAAGGTCACATTTAAAATGGTTCTGCTAATCGTATATTTTGGGATTGAGGTATAAGACACTTCAAGGCTAATTTGCAAAATTCTTTTTCGAGTGACTCGTAATCATTTAAGCATGATTTTTTTGGAGATTGAAAGTCCTCCTAAGTCCCTTAGAAATTTAAGATACATTAGATTGACTTACCAGTCATCAAACATTTTGGGAAACCATCTAGAATATATTTTACAATATATTTTGTCTAGATGAAAATATCTTTATGTATGACTTATAAAACCAACTTGCATGACTAGTTATTTTTCATTTCGGGTAGTGATATATGTCTTGCGGCAAGACACTTTTGCCTCGTCATAAATTAATATATTTTAAGATTTAAAATCACAAATTTTTTAATAAGTACACTTAATAATGAATTGCTAACCTTAAACATTCGTCGGCTACGCCGATAAAATATTAAATGATACCCTAATTGTATTAACCCTATCCGCGAGTACATATGATATGCGTATTTTAGAGATGTGATAAATTATGGATAAAAAGATGATTTTATATAATTTATAAGTTGTAATATACTTCTACTATTCAATCATATCTTTTTTTTAATTTAGAAACATAATAGTATGATTTTAAGTCAAAATAAGACACTTATAAAGTGTCTTATAGTAAGACACTTATCATTTTGCTTTTCATAGGCTAACTATTATCTTAAAAATAGAGTTGCTACATAGACTATTTTTATTTGGGTGGTGGCATTAATAGGTTTTTCAGAGAAAAGAAAAGATTAAAGACTTAATAAAAAGGAAACGAGAAGATTATTTATGGCAGGAAAAGGATGCAATAATAAATCAAGAATTACACCCATGCATATTCATGGATGATGAAGCGGTGAACATTAGCTCCTTTTCTTTGTATTAGTGCAGGTTGCTTATTTTTCTTAGCCACTTAGCTGGCATATAGACATCCACTACTACGTGGCCTACAAACTTGTGTATCATAATATCAATATATGAGATAGTCATGTACAAGAATTAGGGTTGAGGAAGAGGGTTTGGGATTTTCCTTTTCTTCGATCACTATTATTGTTATTACTACTATTGTTATTGCTGCTTTTGTTGCTGCTACTATTGTTGTTATTGCGGTTAATATTGTTGTTATTATTATTGCTTTTGTTCTTATTCGATTAATTTACTTTCTGGTACTTTCAACTATGGGTACTGATGCTTATATCCTCGAATTAAGAGAAAAACTAGTGTCGTGAGCTATCTAAAAGGTGAACTTTTGGGTCCTTTTTCCTACTTTTGTGCAACATAACTTTATAAAATTACACTTCAATCCCAAGGCAGGGTACAAAATGTAATTTTTACTAGTTTTTGGGCTTTTTTGGGAAAGCTCAAATACAAATGTTTTAAGCTTTTCTTAACGACTTTAATCTTACTAGTGATCACAATCTGCAACTTCTATCAGAAATGGTATACTTTTTATAGTTATAGCCCACCATGCTTAGCAAGATTGTAAAACTTAAGTGGAGAGTTTAATCATTACCTGACTTAGTCGATGCTGGAACCTAATGTTCTTCGCACTTCCAGTTTACAAAGATTGTTAATCACAACTACAACGTCCTTAGATTAGGGTCAATACAGATCCGTTTCATTTTTTAACTCGAAATGTAGTGATTAATCAAGTTTTTATATATTTCAAGATGGTGGAACTCTAATAAAAAATTATAATATTTAAGACATAAAGTTTGATTGAATAATATTCTTTATTGGGAAACTTCTTTTATTGAAAGTTTGAAATTGGAAATATTACAACGGAAAGATTTGAACAAGGACCTAAGCATGTAAGATCATCAATTATGTTTGCTTATAGAGAAATTGAGAAACTCAGCTTCTCTTTTGTTGAAGTATACTCAAATGAATGTGTCCCTTCACAACACTTAGTCTCTCCTTTTATAGAAGAGATGTAATATATAGGATGCCCTGATGGTTACTATACACACACTGTTATGTGATACCTTACGTGGCTATAGTAAACTGAATTATTGTACCGACTTGGCACACTGACATAGCCCATAATGGTACAACTACTTTTACAGAGCACAAATTACTGGCAAGACTAGTCATCCATATGGAAATTTTGCATGTTTTACTCTCCAATTATGTCTTCAAACACATCTTTACATGGATAATCATCAAAAACTTCATTAAGTTCAAGATGTTGTGTGTCCCATTTTTCAAATAAATCATGTAGATATCTCTTTTCTTCTTTTGATAGGAACTTGGCAAACCAAACATTAAAGAGATAATCAAAAACATCTT
Source organism: Stenocereus thurberi (assembly GCA_002740465.1). NCBI lineage: Eukaryota > Viridiplantae > Streptophyta > Magnoliopsida > Caryophyllales > Cactaceae > Stenocereus > Stenocereus thurberi. The sequence continues at coordinate 7,428 of NCQT01061208.1, forward strand.
CTAAAATGGCTCCTTCCACCTTCATATACTTACTGAACTCACAATAATAAATGAAAGTACTGGCATTGCATTAGCACCTTTCCTGTCTCAAAGACTGCCCATATTTTATGTAAATAGTATAAAAACCAATAGCTCTTGCAAAGCAAGGATCACTAACTATTCATTGTCATTATGAAATCCATTCTTGTCCCAAATCCTCAGGGTCATTTAGATCAACTAATTGAACAATATAATGACTTGGTTTGGCATTTCTTATTTCTTACTCAATGATTGTGCAATGTACCTCAATATGTAAACTTCTATTTTTAGGGGCTCTTGGTGGTCCATTAGGAGGCATACAAATCTAGTGGATTCTTTTAAATATACACTTTTGAAACTCGGTTAAACTTTTTTTAAAAAAAAAAGAACCTTTGAACTAGGAATTTCCATGATGTAAGCTATTATCTCATATTGTCAAGCTCTAATGACAGAAGCATTTGGAACAATACTAACTCCATAACTATCAGGGAAGAAAACCATAGTACTACATAATTTCTAAATATTATAAAGATTAGTCGATGCAGCCTGTATATTAGTCATTAAACCATTTTTTTGAACATAAGTACTTTTTTCTTGAACATCACCAGGACCCTTAAATATTTTTTTTGTAATTCTAACAGGCTGAATCTCAGTCTTTGAAAAGATGAGGATATCTTGATATAAACTAGATAACAATGACTAAGATCTTTAAAGATGTTATCCGCCTCTCTTTGAATATTTAAGCACATTTTTAAGACAAATGGTATCCCTATCCACTCGTAATGCCCTTGAAGGGCATTAAAAGCTATTAAAGGGATGTCTTTTTCATCCATTTTTATCTTCCAGTATATACTTTTGCAGTCAATTTTCGAGAACTAAGAAGTTACTTGAATTCTAATAAAAAGCACTATCTTGTTAGCAATATAATAGACATCAAAGAAAGTATTATCATTAATTATTTTTATAATTGATTACCATTCTAATTTTTTCTTTTTTCTTAAAGATGATTTCTCACCATAAATGTGAGAATCGTGTAAGGACTCTTATTATTTTAATTAACCCTTCATCCAAAAATTCTTTGATTTGTTTATCAAATTCTTGAATATCATCGTTTGTGTACATCATTTGTTTAACTGGGATAATATTGTTGGCATTTAACAAAGCTATTTTAGCAAATGTTTGATCTTTGTCTCAAACTTTTAGTGGAGTAAAGTTCCTTACATAATTATTCTTTGTTGTTCTGCTCCTTAATGGATAATTCAAGTAATGAGGCTGTTAGTACTACTTCACGTTGTGTAGGAATTGCCTTCTCATGACACTAGTTGTGTTTAAACTAAATCTCTTGATGACTGTATGCCTTGATTTATCAATGGGAACTAAGCGACCATTTATGGTGAATATGGTGGCTTATGGTTTTTGTGCGTGGACAATATAGCCTTTGGAAATTATTTCTAGTAATCATATCATGAGATGGTTAATTAGTATCCTGTATGATTGGTATAATGCATTGGACTCCTTCTACCCCAATAGATAACCCCTTTATAGCTTCATTGTGGCTCATTATGCCATTATCATCTATTATTACTTGTAAAAAGATTTTTCGCATTTTTCCGCATGAATTTTGGGGTGGAAATCTTTTTTCCAAAACATATAAAAGAACCACTATCTACATAAGTGTGTAATTCATATCTGTTATATCCCTCTAGGCATATATCTATTGGTATATAGAGGCTATTAGGATTAATATTGACAATTTCGTAACATATCTCAGTAGTCATATTTTTTACTAATTCATCCTCGTAGATAAGCTCAGTAATAGTTCTCGTCTTGCACACAGTTATTTTTCAATTGAAACTCATTCTTTGATCTAAACTTTGTCCTAAAAGTTCAAAATTCATTATACTCATTTCACTAGTCATGATAAGTGTATCGTCTTCTTTAAAATCTTCTTTAGCTAATGAAGATCCTTCTCCCATCTAGTAATGTACTCTAAACATTTGTGGTTTAATTGTAGTTTTTCCATTCTCTTTGTTTTTTATTACATTTTTCTTATTGATTTTTGTAGAACTAACACAACTAGTTACGCAAGGCCTATTCATTTTTATTTTATGTCGGTTGAATTTTATCCTTTGAATTTTTTGCATTGTAATGGGACTTTTAAATTTTTCTGCTCTTTCATTGTTACCTTAGTGTTTTGAATCTATAGTGTTATCTAATTTGTAGATTATTTTTCAAAATATCCTCGGTCGGTAAGCTGCTCTCTTCATATTCATCTAACCTGTTTCTACCTTATGGAATAGGAAGTTTTTGGCAAATTTGTGTTTTAGGCTCACATAATATCCATGCGACAATTGAATACTATTGAATCATTACACAAATAGGTCTTGATCCCAATGATAATTTAATTATTAAATTGGTATTTTTGGTATCCTAGAACAATACATAAATATCGATATCTTTGCCATAATATTGTAACGTTATATTTTGAACTTAGACATTCCAACATGGATATACATACAGTTTCCATCCTTGATATATTCTTAAGGATATTTTTCAATTAATGAGATTAACCTCTCGCACATAAAATTCACAGTCTCTAATTTCTAAATCTCCTTCCATCATTTTATATACGTACTTACTCTTTAATTGAAAGATAGATTTTTTATAGATAATATCCTTTTGTATTATTGGGAGTACCAAATCTCCTTTAACCACTTAACTTTCATTATCTACAGTAAATTCTTCTCCTTATAGGTCTTTAGGACTAGTTGAGTTTTTTTCTTTTCTGTCATACAGCCAGTTTCTTCATATCACTTTCTTCACATTCATCTTCCATTACCATCTTAATAATTCTCTCGTTATTTTTCAAAGCAAGGTCTAGTGGTCCTTATTCTGTAAGATCAAAATAGTCTAAGAACCAAAAGTTTCAATAGACCTGTTATTCTTGCTATTTTTGCATTCATTCAAATAATCCCCCACGTCTCCGCATGCCTAACATTTGCAACTATCTTCTCTGTAGGATAATAAGCAACTTTTCTAAAAAATCTTTGTTTTGGGACTTGGCTTGTAATACTGTCTTTTATTTTTTCCTCTCTTTGCTTGTTAAAGCTCTTTTCTTTTAAAGTTTGCTCATCCTTCTCTTTCCAGGGTTCACTTGCCCTATGATTAAAAAAAAAAAAAAAAAGAGTATCCTAAAAGCTATAAACTTCTTTATTTTTGTTTTTGGATATCAAGGCATTGATCATTAACCCATTTTCTTAAATGGAAAATTCTTGTTCCAAGGTATCAATTGCATATACTTTTTCAAGCCATGGAACGTATTTTTTATTGATTATGAAATTTATGGGATAAGGTAATTTGTCATAAATCAGGCCTAATTTAGTTTCATTATGCCCAATTTTGTAGTAATATTGACTGAATTTCGTAATATAATTTTTCAAAATAACTTATGTCCCAAAGGTCTATGTTATTAATCTTTCTTTGTCATCCTCTAGTTTTTTTTCTTCTGAATCAAGTTTAACTCGAATGAATTCAGTTTCGATTTCCTTGCATAATTTTTGGGCATAACAGTTGGTGATTCCTTGTATAATTTTTTAAACATAACAGTTGGTGTTTCCATCATCCTTAATGCATTCTTACCTTCCTTCTCTAATGAGTTGTACCAATCAGCTACAGTGCTAGAAAAGTTATGCTTGATATAATTTAGAAAATTTCCAACACTCAACGTAATCCTTACATTTAGAATACTATTCGTTCCTCTCTTCTAATGTTTAAATATTTCTTCTCTATTACAAGCTCCATCAACATTTACGACATAATTAGTTTGGCTAATTGTTGTTAGACTAACTTTTTCAAAGAATGTAGTTTTCTTTGGGATGAATCCAAATGAAAAGTTGGTTGTTTGTCTTCCTGAAACATATACGGATCTCATGAAATGAATGTGTTCTTCACGATGATTGATCGAACTCTTTTGGTGTTATGATTATGTACGTTGTTAACCAAATTAGATACAACTTCGTCAATTCACTAATTTCCATTATTTCACTTTCATCCATCACTTTTCTATATTTTTTTATCCAATTTTGTCTTTCTTTGAATGGATAGCATCCATCTCTTGGAGTTTAACTTGGCTTATTTGTTGGTATATTTCTTCTTTGAGTTGGACATAATTTGTCTCTTCATTGTCATGGCCTAATATTGCTTGTCTATCTATTATTGCTTCCACAATCTTATTTAATCTAATTATCATTTATTACATGGCTCTGATACCAATTTAAAAAGAATACTTATGAAAAAAATACCACATGCATAAAATCTAAAATTTCAAAAGTTATTTTTAAGAACCAGGGTCAAATATACGGACATTAAAAGTTTTTGGTACCATATGTAATTTTTCAGGTACAATATGTAAACAAAAAAATGGTTATCCCCTGCACGCCCAACGCCTCAATAGTTCGATATTGGAAATTGTTCAAAATTTCAAATGGTAGGCATGATTGTATTTACGCAATAGTATGATGGACCTATTTGAAAATTATTCTTCTATTTGTTCTTATTGTTATTATTATTATTACGACCCCCTCTGTCCCATATTTTGTTTGCACGGTTTGACAATGCATATATATTAAGAGTTTAGTCAAAAATAATATTTGTTGTGAATTATGCCCTTAGATCATTAGAGTTAAAAATATTGATGCCAACTTTTAGAAACCATCCATTAATTATTTTTATTTGACCTCCAAAATAACTAATATTAAAAAAATACATAGGAACATGAAAATAACTCCGATCTCTATACATTAATTGTTATTTATTGTTTATTATCTTGGCATGTATANNTGGAAAAAAGATTTAATATTTTATTTTTGATCCAAAATTTTCCAAAAATGATGAGTTGGCTCCAAAATAGGGTCTAATACTTATTTTTTTCTATAGGATATTTTAAGAAGAAAATAAGACCAAATTTGTGGTTTTTGCATCCTATGATGATTTTACTAGTACTAATTATTTAAATATAACACTTATATCATACAATTACAATTTCGTATAATTATAGCCTCACTGTGCTTCTATAAAATAATTAAAACTTAATTTTAGAGTTTCAACAATTACCTAAAGTTAGTTGGCGCTAGACCATAGTGTTCTCTAGATTCCAATTTATAGAAATTACTAATATCATTCCACCTCCCTTAGTTCAGGCATAGCACAAATCCATTTTGTCTTCAGTTTCAAACTGTGGTCTCTATTCAAGTTTTAATATTTTTAAAGGATAATGGGACTTTAATCAAGGAATTACAATATTTAAGATATAAGGCTCAATTGAATAATATTCTCCACTAGGAAACTTCTATTATTAAAAGCTTGAAAGTGAAATATTACAATGCAAAGATTGAAGAGGGCTTAAGCTACTAAGATCATTGATTATACTTGCTCTTCAAGAAATAGAGAAACCTAACTTCTTTTCAAATCAAGTAAGCACATATGATACCTTGACAACTATGGTACACATGCTGCCACAAGATACCTCACATGGCTATAACAAACTACATTATTATAGTGACTTGACACTGATAAGACAACACAAGCTACAACAGTGGTATAACTACTTTTTTCAAGACACTTAATGCTAATAAGACTAGTTATTCCTACTAAGATTCTGCATGCCTTCATCTCTAACTATATCTTCTGGTCCTTCACTATCTTGATAATCATCAAAATTTTCATCAAGTTTAAGATGTTGAGTATTCCATTTTTCAAGTAAACCATGTAGATATCTTTTTCATTTTGTTGATAAACATTCTCCTGATCGAACATCAAAATGAAAATAAAACACATCTTCTGAAATGACACCTTCCACTTTCATATACTGACTAAACTCATTGTGATAACCAAAAGTAGTGTTTCCACAATGCACTAGTATCACTCTTCATTCTATCATTGCGCACATCTAATAAGAAATTTTATAAAAACCAGTGGCTCTTGCTAAAGAGAGATCTCTAACTATCACTTGTCGTTTTTGAGAATCATTCTTGTTATCGATCATCAAGTTCATTTAGATCAATTAGCTGAATAAAATAATGGGCTAGGTTGCCCTTTCCATTTTCATACTTAATCATCGTACAATGTACTTCAATATTCAAACTTTTGAAATGAGGTTCTCTTTTTGGCCCTTCAGGAGGTGTGCAAATCTAGTGTATTCTCTTAAACATACATTTTTGAAACTTAATTAACCTTTAAAAGAATAGACACTTTGGATATGGGATCTCCATGAAATCAGCTACCATCCGATGTACTCAAGCTTTCATAATGGGATCATTTGGAGGTATTAAATTTTTTGATAAACCTAACACCACCAACTCTAGATCTATTAGTGAAGAGAACATAGTACTCCATGATTACCAAATATCATAGGAATAACAATTATAGTAGTCAATGTTGGTTGCTTACTAGTTGTTGAACCATTTTCTTGAATATAAGCATGTATTGTGTCTTAAACATCACACGAGCACTTCAAGTAATTTATTTGTAACTCTTACTGGATGAATCTCTACACTATTACATCTGCAGAAAAAGCAACGCAAAAGCTGATCTACTCTAATCCCTATATGAACACCATTGTCGAGCATACGAGTTAAATTATCTATCAGAGAATTCTTCGATCCCTATACGTGTTTAATAGAGAAAGAAAATTGGTTAATCCATAATTGTCAATGCGGGAGTCACCTTAAGCTCGCATTGACTTCCTTTTCAAAAAAACTAATTATTTCTTAGCCATTAGTTTAGATAAGAAAAGGTTTAGAGGCTAAGAAAATTAAGAATTTTTAATTCACAATATGACTGCAAGAATTTTTTTCTCCATTGTAGGATAATTCCATTCTACTTTATTAAAACTTCTCCTATAGTATTCGCAGAGTTTTTTCCTTTCTTTGATTTTGGGTACTACCCTCCAGTGCTGATTTCTTGCATCTGTCTCAACAATCAAATCATTTTCTTCATGAGAAAAGTTAGGAGTAGAAAGATTTTTACACATCTTTTTGAAGGTTCAGACAATCTTTGAAGCACTAGGAATTCATGTCTAACTTACTTCTTTCTTGAGTTTCTGCTACAATTTGCTTTCTCAGTTTAGCTAGATCATTAATAAAATTTGAAGCATAGCCAAGGCATCGTAGAAACCTTTCTAGTTTCCTTTTTATCTTCAATCTCTCTCAGGAAAATTTTCTATTTTTTTCAAATATATTTTTCTAGAATGATCGTCCAACTTTTATTTTAAGACCAAAAAACTCTATTTCTTGTTTAGCATAAATGCAGTTGTTTTTTCCTGGGATAATACCAATAGATGAATTTTTGGGAGATAGCAGAACATCATCTTCGTGTCCTTCTATGGTCTTTAAAAAGATAAGGATATCATCAATATAAATTAGATAACAATGATTAAGATCTTTGAGGACATTGTTCGTCCTTCTTTGGAATATTTGAAATGTATTTTCAGACCAAATGACTCACTCTCAACTCTTAGTGTCCTTAAAGGGCACTAAAAGTTTTCAAATGAATGCTTTCTTCAACCCTTTTATCTGCTAGTATTCACTTTTCTAATCCATTTTCGGGAACCAAGAGACTCATTTATGTCTATCGAAAGGAAATGTCATTTTAAGAACATATTAGCCATCACAGATAGTATTATCGTTAAGCTTTTAGTAATTGTTTAACATTCTAGCTATTACTGTTTTTCATAAGTACGATTTCTCACCATAAATGTAAGACTGGTGTGAGGTTCTTATTATTCTTGATTAAGTTTTTATCCAAAAACTGCTTTTTTTTTTGGGTCAAATTCTTGAATGTCTTGGTGTGTGTACACCATTTGTTTAACTCAATTGAATAATACTGTTGGAATTTAATAAAGTGATTTATCAATTGTTTTATTTTTGTCCCAAAACTTTAGAGGTTTATCAAAGTAGAGTTCATTACATAATTATTCTTGTTACTAACGGATCTACTCTTTAATAGATAACTCAAGCAGTGAGACTATCAGTGCTAGTTCACGTTGTTCAAGGATTACCTTCTTTGCATGGCAGGTACTTTTGGATAAGTATATATCTTAATTTATCAATGGAAATAAAGTGACCATTTATGGTGAATATAATTTGGCTTATCGCCTATGTGCATGGGGAATCTACTCTTTGGAAATTATTTTTGATAATCATATTATGAGATAGTTGATTGGTAGTCCACAAGACAAGTATAACACATTAGATTCTTCATTTCCGAATGGATAACTATTCTACGGCTTTATTGTGGCTCATTATGCTATTATCAGTTTTTTTTTTTTTTTTTTTTTTTACTTGTATAGATTCTTTGTTGTTTTCTACATGAACTTGGGAATAGATATCTTTTCCTAAAACAAAAGAACAATCACTGTCTATCTAAGCATATTATTCTTATATATTATATCCCTTTAAGCATATATTTATTAAGATATAGATGCTATTAAAATTAGTGTCAATGACTTCATAACATACCTTCATAGTCATATTTTTTGACAAATTTATCCTCGTAAAGGTGCTCACTAGTGGTTCTCATCTTATATCAATAATTTTCCTATATAAACTCATATTTTGAACTACACTATGTCATGCCGGTTCCAAACTCATTCAACTCATTTGACTAGCCATAGTAATTGTCTCACGTTCTTTAGGTTCTTTCATTGATGAATATCCTTCTCCTTAGTCTGATCTTGCAGACATACTTCTCAACAATTGGGCCTAATGGTAATTTTTCCATTCTCGTGAATTTTTCGTATTTTTATTGATTGTTGGAAGATTGGCAAAGCTCATTATGCAAGGCCTATCAATTTTTATCTCCTATAGATTTAATTTTATCGACTTTCAAATATTTCTACCTCTGTAATTGTTATCTTAGTCTTTAGATCAATCGTTTTATCTATTCTATAGATTATTTTTCAAAGTACCTTTAATAGGTAGCATCTTCTTTTCATATCCATCTCAACTTCTTTTATTATAAGGGACAAGAAGTTTTTGGAAGATTCATCTTTTAGGCTTATAATATCTTAGTCGACAATTGAATCGTACTGAACCATTACACATATTCGTCTCAATCCCCATGAGAATTTGATTGTTAAACTTGATATGTCTGATATCACAGATCAAAGCATAAAGGTTGATGGCTTTGCTATAATATTATAATAGTGAAATTGAACTTGGACACTTTCAGCATGGATATACCTGTACTTTCTATGCTTGTTATGATTAGGGATGTTTTACCCAGTTGATGAGACTTGTCCCACATCAAATTTACAATGTCTTATCTCCAGATCTCGTTCTATCATTTACATATGTAGTTACTCTTTAATTGAAATATTGATTTTTTACAGACCATATATTCCCGTATTATAAGAAGAACTCAGTCTCCTTTTTCCTCTTCAGTTTCATTATTTGTTGCAAACATTTCTCCTTGAAGGCCTTCATAAGCATCTTCATATACTATCTCAAGAATTCCCTTGTCTTTCCCATTTTTGCATTCATTTGGATAATGCACTATTTCTCCACATGCCTAACACTTACAACTGTTTTCCCCTGCAGGACAATGAGCAACTTTTCTAAAGAAAATGTTTACCTTTTAGGCTTAGCCTATTGTATTTTCTCTTACATTTTTCTCTCATTTTCTTGTTAAAGAACTCTTTTTCTTGTAAAATTTTTTCTTTCTACTCTTTTTATATTTATTTCCCCATTGATGAAGAGTATCCTAGTAGGCAAAAATTTGTTCATTCATTTTCTTTGTTTTTGGATATTAAGACATTGATCATTAATTCATTTTATTAAATTGGAGATTCTTGTACCAAACGTACTAATGACATCTACTTTTTAATCCATGTAATGTATTTTTCATTGATTATTGATTTATGGAATCAAGTAATTTTTCATAGAACATACAACTTTGGTTTCATTATGCCAAATTTTGTAATATATTGATTGGATGAAGCAATAAAATACTCTAGATATCTCATATCCCAGAATTTTATATTATTAATCTTTTCTATCATTCTCTTGCTTTTTTCTTCAAACTCTAGTTCATCTCTAATAAATTCAATGTCGATTTCCCAGCATAATTTTTTAAACATAATAGTTGGTATTTGCATTATTCTTAACACGTTTACCTTCGTCCTCTAATAAGTTGTACCAGTTAGCTACAATGCCAAAGACAACCTATGTTCATTACAATTTAGAAAACTTCAAGCCGCTTATGTCATATTTAAATTTAAAACATTATTCATATCTCTCTTCTAATATTTGAACATTTCTTTTCTATGACAAGCTTCATCGATGTTTAAGATATAACCCATTTAGCTAATTGGGTAAGACAAATGTCTTCGAAAGATGCAATTTTCTTTGGGACGAACACAAAGAAAAAGTTGGTTTCTGTCTTGGTGGAACATATCTATGTCTCATGAAATGAGTACTTTTTATAGACGATTCACCAAATTCTACAGGTTTTGAAAATAATTTATGAACTAAATTGAATTCTCAATATTGAGCTCTTCACTAATATCATTGATTTCACTTTCAGCAGCCAATTTTCCAAATCTTTTGTGCACTTTTCTCCTAACTTCTATTGGGAGATACCATCCAAATCTTCCAGTATAATTAGATTTATTTGCTGATATATTTTTTTCCTACATTGACATCATTTATCTCTTTATTATCATCATTTATATCTCCTGTTTATTTGCTATTTCTGACATAACCTTGTTCAAATCCTTTGGATTTTGTTCTTTATCAAACGTAGCTCGTATTTCTTCTAGATTGTATTGCTTATATTCAATCCTCTTTTTATTCTAATGTTTCTTTGTTTTTCCGATGATTTTTCAAAGGATTTTTTTACTTCTTTTTCAATTTCTATCTCTTAAAAAGGAAATGTAATGTGCTTTTTGGGGTATTGAAAAGAATATTTATGCTAAAATGAAGTACTACCTAAGTCAAACTTACCCCTAAGTGTAACTTTGTTGATTAATAAAAGATGGATTAATGATAGTTGTTTCTTCCCCGCCTTAACTTCACTCTTAAATTTTACAATTCCACTCTTAACTCTAAATGTATAATTATGACATAGTTAATTGATGTGCTAATGAAGCGGATTCCTTTGACGTCGATATATGAATAATTTGATGCAAGACGTTAATTCAGGCATTAAAGGCGATTAACTAATTTAATTAATTTTATTTTGGTCACGTGACCCTAATGCCAATTTATAGAGGATTCGAATAATATATATGAAAAAAATATCACTTGCACAAAATTAAAATTTTTGCAAGTAAGTTTTGAAGGATTGGGGTAAGATATGCAAATATAAAAAAAATATAGGGCAATTGGCATAATTAAAAAGTTAATTACAATCACATATGATTTCAGAAACTATTCACCTAAGTTTACATGGGTGAAAAAATATTTTTCTAAAATAATCAATTAAATAAAATATTCACCTAAACCTAGATGGATGCAGGTAAAATTTTCCCTCATTTTTTTCTATGACTTCGTTTTCTTTAGACAATTAGCCCCATGATATACTATTTGTTGGACACCATTGAAGGATCAAAAGTACTAAATTAATTATATATTTTTGCTAAAGTAAACATATACATTTCAATCAATAAATATACTTCTTATACCAAATTAATAATGGCGGATGAAAACATTCATCGATCAAAACAAGCATGAAATGAACCATTAAACAATCTTGATCATAATTTCCAAGAATAAATTCCAAGACAGACAGTACAAATTAGTAACATAACAAATCAATACACAAAATTTAATTAATTCAAGTTGTTTACCTAAAAGCAGGTTGGCAAATACAATTGTTTTATTTGCTTTTATGAGTGTGAATAGTCAGCTCATGAACAATCAAGTCAATCATCAACAGNTTCAAGTGAAAAGAGTAGGCATCAATTTACACAAATAAAATAGAATTTATATGAAGCAGGCACAATAATATTATCATATCAAATATTTGTCACCATATAATAAGGTTAGGACTTCTTACTTGTTAGACAATAAGGGTGCAATGAGTATTGAAAGAACAAACTTATCTGATTGGATGAACAAACTAGAAGTTGCGCCTCGTCCTATGACCAAATTGGTCCCCTAATTATACAGAAGAGAATGTTAAGCAATCAATATGACGAGTTGTCCAAACAACGTAGTGGAATGAACAATTGTGAGGAGTTTCAAACAATTACCCAGAATAATAAAAGAAAAGGAGTTTTTATGATTTTCAATGTATCTCAATTGACGCAAATTTTTAGTGTGAAAAGACTACATAAATAGCAAGGACAAGGAGAGTGGACTTTGGAGAAAGGAATTCACAGCAAGTTTGATCGTGAATATTATGGGTTCAGGTTAGGCAGTTTTAGGTGGCTAAGGGCAGAAATTTGTTGTCATCTATAATGGTGCTAAAACAAGTCATTTATCAGTCAATTTAACCTATATCTATGCTAAGGGAAGTAATAACTAACTAAAATATGCAAACAAATAATTAATCAAGCACTAATGATAAGCAAATCATGATTAATTAAGAAGATTAAACCCCAATCTACTCTAATCATGCTAAATCGAAACTAATGAACACAAGATCACAACTAACATATTAACACAAAGCATCATATAAACCACCAAATCACAAGAAGACATGAAATAATTAAATGAGAAAGCAAATGGAGCATTATCCAGAGGGAGAAGAAAGCAAAAAGAAGGTTACCAAAGGGATTATCTAACCATGGAGCTTGAATCTCGAACATTGGAGCAAGAGAGGAATGATATGTGCCTTAACTTTACTTAATGAGCATTAATCTACCGTAAATACTCCTAATATAACCCAAAATAAGCCAAGAGTTCAAACTTGGAAAATGGTTCTCCAAACCTTAAATTGAAAGAGACAGAAAAGTAAGCATTGAAATTGAGATTTGAGAGAAGAGGAGAGAGAATAAGAGTACCAAGAGGAAGAAAGACATGATTGAAGGGCAAGAACATCAACTTCAACCATTAATCTAACTAAAGCAAGTAAATATAAGAATGAATATAGTAGATCAAAATGGAGAAAAAGAACAACTTGAATGAAAATGAAAGTAGAAGAGAGAAAATGGGCAAGTTTCATAAAATTAAAACTTGGTTAACCATGTAGCTACAATAACCAAATCTCACTCTAAACTACTCATAAGAACTCTAAGCTAACCCTAAATGTAATCTTAACCTAATTAAAATCTACCTAATTACAAATGTTGGAAGGAGCGCATTTATAGGCACGGGGCCTACAAAAGTGGCTTGATGATGCAATGCGGCACGGGCTCACTGTACTGCCTTTTGGGAAAATAGACTCTGTAGAAATAGGGCGGTATAACCATGTCAGATCCCTAGAAAACAGCTCCAAGTAGCAGCAATAGTGAACTTTAGAGAACGCCATATTTCTGGCTTGGTCTAAGGGGACCTGCTGATTTTTGATAGAAGTGAGACCGGTTTCTTATGGACCCAAATGTGATGTGCCAAAAATTAGTCTTGGTTCACCACAAACCACTATAGTTCTTCATGAACTAGTTTATTTTCCAAAATATTGTATTTTATGAAAAAATGATCGGTTGACTAAAAATTGGTCTAGTTCTTGTGTCATTAGATTATTCTGGTGCTCCTCACTTCTGTCTTCATCTCCTTATATGATTTCACATCCATTAGAGTTCTCGAGTCCTTGAACTTTCCACACATCTTGCACCCAATTTCATCCTTTTGTTTGCTTCTCCTGTTTCTAACAAAAGTAATAGAAACTCATATAAACCCTGGATAACCATTATTGAAAGATAAAATCATGGTGAAAGAGTTGCAAAATTATCTATTTTTTTAGCCCGAATAAATACCCCTATACCAAGACTTTGTTTGTTCTTGAGCAAAACAAAATGAAACTACCTAAGACCTAACCTACTTTCATAGGAATTATGGTTGCATTTATTGCATGCAACAAGCCCTTTAAACTCCTTAATTTACCAAGTGGATGAGTGAAGTCTCGTGAGCGTTTTCAAAAGATATGCCCACAAAATCTTTTCAGACAAAGAATTTTTTTTTTTTAATGCATGATCATATGTACAAGTAACAAGACGACCATATATAGAAATTAGGTAATTGCATGGCCCTTCTAACCAAGTCGCCAAATTATACACAAGTAGAATGTACGATCAAAAGACATCTAAGTCACATGGTGTAACCTAACTCCTATTTTTAACTCCACATAAAAATACGCAATGATATGTATACTTGATGCATGTGCAAATGTGTATAATCTTTAATTGTGTCACTTACATTGACATGATCCTTGGTTTGCTTGCCTAATTGACTTATTTGCTCCATTTTTTCAATGGTTATCAAGATTGAACATGATCGCACTCAAAACCCACTTGACTTACAAATATTCTGGCATTTATATAAAAGGCTGGTTTAATGGATTGTGTATAGAACTAATTTAATTGCCTGATTAGATGTCATCAAATATAATACCATATATTCAAGTCAGTTAAATATATGAAATAAAGATAGTTACTTTAAACATTGATGTCAAGTTTTTATTCACTTTTTAGGCCTTTTTTCCTATTTTGCTCTTTTTTTGGGCTTTTTTACAAAAGCTTAGAAGGCAACTAGACAAAGAAGAAGTTCACATTTCAACTTAGCAAGTGGACCCAAAAAATTAACAGAAAAGTAAGATAGGCACAAAATCACACATATGAGATGAAGTTATGATAAAACACCAGAACTACATCCTGGACTGTACATCCCAAGATGGATACTCTATTTACACATGACACAATAAGGTAGCAATACAAGATCACAATCACCTAAAAAAGCATACAACTCCCTATAACAAAACCAAAAATGTTTTAAATTTCAAAATTTTTTTGAAAAATATGTCCAAGTGGGCATCTCAACCCAACACTGAAACTCTACAATGTCCTTATTATGGGAACGAAGGTGCCAAAAAACAATCTCATAAGCAATATAACATAAAATCCAACATGAATCCAATAAATACATACAAATTCATGACACCACCAACAAGACATAAAACCAAACATCACCAACAAATATTCGCAAAATAAATTATACCACTAACAACCACACATAAAATAATACACCTAAAACAAACAAGGGTGGGCAAAACCATCTCTAGACTCAATAACAACGTTATAGATTTCACCCCAAATCGATGATCCACAAATTCTAAATCCTATTATCCACAATTTTGCACAAAAGGAGAGAAAGAAAGAGAAGAAAAAGAAGAAGAGGGAAGAGTTAAAACGATCATACCAGGATAGGTGATAGGTTGTAGGTACATAGAGTAGCAACCACTCCATCAAATTACCAAGTTATCACTTATATCAATTCATTCCAAAGCTCATAGCAACTTATCAAATGAATGAGAAAAATCTGTACACAAATGAAAATAGTTAGTATAAAGAAGGATGTTCCAAAGAAACCACATCCCTTGAATGGAAAGGAGAGTTCTCTTGAGCTTATCAAAGCTCAGGGCCCAATCATAAGAGTTACACACATGCCCATCATCACCCAATATAGAGGACAAGGGTCTAGAAGTTTTATAAGAAGTGTGAATGCACAAAGTAGGCATGAATCCTAAATCCTCTACCCTATAGTCATATCACGCTCATGAGTTTCGTCCAAATTAGGGGCATGAATCATGCTAGACTCAAACTTAGAGAAGGTGGACAGTATGGGATCCATGAAAGAGTACAATGATGAACAAATAAAAGGCAATAAGGCAATGGAGTAGCGGATGTGCTTAGAAGAGAGCTCAATTAAGGTTACATGAACAAGCTCCATAGAAGAAGTGGTGTCACCTTACCATGCTCCTCAACACAAGGCTCCTCCAAAGGACTCTCCTCAAGTGAGTACTCCTTCTCACTCAACACATCCTTTGAACAAATAGTCATTTCATGCTCGATAGTTCAACTAGCATCAAACACTAGTTTTTCACTCTTATCAGTCTCTTGTTAGGCGTTACAGAAAAATGTGCATTATCAATAACCATATCACCCCTGAGAGCATCACTAATCTCGAGAGAAGGGTGATCATTATAGAACGTGGAGAAGGTATAAAAAAAATTTTCCTCTACACATATATTCAACCATTGTAATGCTTACGTCTAAACCCTTATAAATAATTTAGCACAAGATCCATTTCTCTAAACCGTGGTGAAGGCATTAGGTCATACTCTCTAAAAAGGATCTTGTTCAAGTTGGACAAATGAGATGATTTTATTCATATGCCTAATAGTTACTCCAAAGAGAAGTACCTCATGTGGAACATATCAATAAAGGAATCCCATGATGAAATTAAACTGAACTTCATAGTATAACTGTTAACATCTTCTTTAAGAGTAAAGGAAATGAATTACATCCTCACAACCTCATTTGGTATCCTAGACATGTGAATAAAAAGTACACCTCCTCAAACTCATGACTCAACAAATATGATCTTCAAAGCCGGTAAATTTAGGGAGCATATGTCAAATTGCACATCACACAAGATAGGGGAAGGTGAAGACAAGATCTTAAGGGAGCCCAGGGAGGAGAGCAGTAATCCCTCAATGAATGTTGTGGTTTAGGTTCTACTCTTTCAACAATGAATTCATCAAGTTAATGGACTTAGGTACAACATTAATCACCTTAAAATCCACAAAATCCCCAAGCACATCATTTACATTTAATAAGCCACAACTTTTTTGATTTTTCAACTTTTTAATTTTTTTGGGGACAATTCAGTTGTTCTATTTTTTTGTACTTTTCAATAATATCAAATCAACTAACTAATCTATAACTCAAAATACAAAATGAAGCAACAAAAAAAGAAATTGCACTAGCACACAGTTAAGTAAAAGGAGGTATTTGGAAAAAGTGACCTAACTTTGTGCCACAATCCTCGGCAACAATGCCAAATTTTGTTGAGTAGTTTTCGATGAGTAAGGGGAGAAAGTTTTTTTCCTCTAGGACAATGTTGAAATCAAGTAACTTATCAGGTAATTTAGCCCATACCTACTCCAAGGAAATGAATAAATAACTAAAACATGCAAACAAATAATTAATCAATCACTAATCCTAGGTTAACCATGATTAATTAAGCAAATTAAATAAAGACTATTGAACACAAGAGCATGGCTAACACAACTAATACAAAGTAACATCTAAACTATCAAATGACAAGAAAATATGAAATAATTAATCAAGAAAGCAGTAGAACTATTCTAGAGAGAGAAGATGTAGGGAAAATGTTACCAAATGGGCTTACCCAGATATGGAGTTTAAATCTCTAAGACTCGAGCAAGGGAGGAGTGAATGGTAGCTTGTCTCCACTTACTGAGTATTAATCTACCTTAAATGCTACTAATCTAGCCCCTAAGTAACCAAAAGTTCAAATTTACAAAAATGAATTTTGAAACCTTAGCTTGAAAGAGGGAAAAATAAGCATTGAAATGGAGATCTGAGAAAAGAGAAGAGAGATTAAGAGTAGAGAAAGGGAGAAAAAACATGATTAAAAGACAAAAACATCAACTTCAAACATTAATCTAACTAAAGTAAGCAAATTTAAGCATGAAAATAGTAGCTCAAAATGGGGGGAAAAAGAAGAGAGAAAGGGAGCAAATTGCATAAACTAAAACTTGATTAACAGATTGTGGTTACAATAGTCAAATCTCACTCTAAACTACTCATAAGAACTCCAAGCTAACCCTAAACTTAAGTTAAACCTACTTAAAATATACATAATTATAAATGGGGGAAGGAGATCTGTGAAAGTGGCGCGGTCATGCCATGTGACACGTGCTAATCGTGCCACCTTTTTGGAAAGTGTACATGGCAGAAATAGGGGTGGCATAGGCAGGTTGTGCCATATACCAAGAAAATAGCTCCAAACTGTAGCAGTAGTGAACTACAAAGTATGACATGGTTTTGGCTTGGGTCAAGGGGACTGGCTAGTTTGTGGCAGAAGTAAGACCAAATCCTGATGGACTCAAATGTACTTCCGCACGAACCGGTTTGGAAACCAATCTAGTTTTTGCTTGAACTAATCCTTTTTCAAAAATAGTGCATTTTGCAAAAAAATTATCAGTCCACCTAAAAATTAGTCTAGCTCTTCTGATGTTAGACTGGTTCTACATTCCTCAATTCTTTCTTCCTCTCCTCATGTGATTTCATTCCCATTGGAATTCTGAAGGATCCTTCAACTTTTTCATACATCTTACACCTAATTTTTGCCTTTTGTTCGATTCACTTATTTCCTACAAAATCATAAAAACTCACATAATGATTGTGGATAACCATTGCTAAGAGTTAACATCGTGGTGAAGGAGTTATAAAATTGTCTCTTTTTTAGCCCAAATAGTTCAAAAGGAAACAAAACATGCAACAGTTACCTTCAAATATTAAGTAAAAGAAGGTAACCAAGAAAGGAAAAGGATCTCTTATTCTCTTTCTTCCTTTGAAACAACTCCAANNNNATGGACAACAAAAATGGTCACTTCAATTTGGAAATAGAATGCATTATTGGAATTATCACCCAAAATATTTTCCAGTAGAGATTGCAACATCCTTTTTCATCATTCATTTATTGATCAAATATCACTTTTAAAATGTGAACATTTTCCCATAATTTAGAATCGAAGCATGCAAAAACAAAATATATGATTTTACATGGGTAATTGCTAAATATTCAATAATGAAGGCATGCAATCAATAAAATACCTTGTAATTTTGGTTATCTTAAAGTATGATACTTGGGTCTAAAATTTGAGAAAGTTAACAAAGTCCCTTGAACTGTGTGAAAGATAACTTTTAGGTCCCTTTTCTTACTTTCGTGGCACAAAACTCTCTAAAACTATACTTTGATCCCAAATAGGATATAACAGGCAATTGTACTACTTTTGGGTATTCATGAGGAAAACTCGACTGTATTTATTTTAAACTTTTCTTAATGATTTTAATGACACTAGTTATCACAATTTATTATTTATAACAAAAATATTATATTTTGTATGGTTATCGGCCCACCTTGCTTAGTAAAATCATAAAGCATAATTAGAGAGTTTTAATCATTAATAAACTTAGTCGGTGTTGGACCCTGTTCTTTCTCTAACTTTCAATTCATAGGGATTGCTAATCTTAATCACGCTTNCCCTATATTAGGCATAGCACATATGCATTTTGTTTCCTATCTTGCACCATAATCACTAGTTAAGTTTTGATATTCTTAGTGTATAGTGGTACTTTGGTGAAGAAAAAATAATATTTAAGACATGAGTTTCAATTGAATAATGGTCCCTATTGAATTTTTTTTTTTTTTATTGAAAGCTTAGAAGTGGAAGGATTATGATGGAAGGATTAGAGATGGACTTAAGCTACTAAGATCATCAAATATGCTCCGTCTTAGAGAAATGGTTCAAATGGAGAATCTCAACTTCTCTTCAGCTCAAGGGTGCTCAAATGATCGTGTACCTCGGCTTACAACTTCTCCTTTTATACAGCAGATGAACTATATAGGATACCCCAATGGCTACAGTACATGCATGGTTCACATGACTATAGTACAAACATTATCGCTCTTATTCGCTACTAACATACTGATACAACACGCTTTTTTGATAGCCACCACACACAATTGATTCAATGGATACCAACTGATTAGGACAAGACTCATAATGATGGCTCTGCCTTCTCATGAAAATGGTTGAGAGATTGATCACCATATTAAGGTTTTGTATGTCTTTATCTCTAATTATGTTCTCTAGCCATTCATCATTTATTTTGAAATCCATATGCTCAGGGCTCCATTGTTTGAACAAAACATGTAAACATAATTTCTCCTTTTAAATGAGAATTTTTTAGGAACCTTATCAAATAGATAATCATTAGTATCTACTAAGACCATTCATTCATTTTTGATATTTTTCTTTATTTCACTTGTGTATCTAAGAGTAGTATCAACAAAATGCATTAGGCGATGACCTTTTTCAAGCATAGACCACATTTGGTAATACATTTTGAAAAACCCAATTGCCCTTGCTAGGATCAAATTGTTAATTATTGATTGTCTTTGAAGAATCTACTTTGCTCTAGATCTTTAGGATAACTCACATTAATAACTTGGATAAGGTAGTTAGCTTAACCTTTCCATCTGCGAACTTAATTACTGCAAATTGCACATATATTCAAATTGAATCAATTGGGTTCAGAGACTACCTCGAAACATGTTCACATTACATGAATCTTTTCAAACATACACTTCTGAACTTTGATTACTTTTGAGAAACATGTTCCATTAGGTGCAAGAATTACGCTTATATTAGCCACCAACCCATACTTCCAAGCATGTATGACAAGATCATTTGGACGAATAATATTTGCATGCATATTGCTTCCATCAATTCTAGAGAAATTAGAAAAAATGGCATTGATCCCTAAGATTCCCATATATCATAAGGGTAGCAGCTATAATGGTTGATATAACATGCATACCATTCTTCAAACCATTTGCTTCAGACATATCCGCTAATTTTTTTCTTGAATGTCACGATGACACTTTAGGTAGTGCATCGCTAACTCCAGAATATATATTATTTCTACCATTAAGTGACGTGCATAAGCCATCAGAAGATGACATCTCTTTTTAATACGATAATCTACTTTGTTTAGAAGAAATATACAC
>NCQT01061244.1:0-12726 GCA_002740465.1 Stenocereus thurberi
CCTTGAATTTTTTCACATTTATTCAAAACTTACAAAATAAAATAAAATTAAGTAAAAACCCTAAAAATACGATTATGATGAGCATAAAACTGGTGTAAAAGTACCTTAAAAATAGCATATTTTTGGCACGAACAAATACCTCCACACTAAGATTTTACTCGTCCTTGAGTAAAATAACTAACTAACTAAAAATGAAAAATAAGAGAACAAAAATCCTAACTCACTATCGTAGGAATCACAGTTACATTTAGCGTATGCAACAAGCCCTTTAAACCCCTTGGTCTCCCAAGTGGACGAGTGAGGTCTCGCGAGGGTTTTCAGACGAAATACCCACAAAAATTATTCCAAAAAAAAGGAAAATCTTTTTGGGTTTTTCTCAAAATTAATATGTACAGAATTTGGGAAGGATATGCACACATTCTAATCAGTTAAAGCACCCATGTATCCAAATTATTGACCTGCATATGCATAGAATGTACTTCAAAGCCCTCTACCTCCTAAATGACATCAGCGCACTAATTTTTCACCCCATTGAATATTAAGGTTTTGAATCCATCCCGGCGCTCATGTGCAAGTGCATTATCATCCTAGTACTTAAGCTCACCAGAATCAACTCAATCCCACTTGGCCCACACAATCACATTATTGATATAATATCATTGGAAGCAAGCTTTCCCAATAGCAATATTGCCTCAAAGGGTAACATCCAGTAGCACGTAGCTCAAAGGGTAACGCCCAGTAGCACATGCCTCAAAGGAAAATTTATCATTCCAAATTTATTCTATCTCTTTTTCTTTTCTTTCATTTTCTTCTTTATTCATAACACACACTTTTTCTCCAAATTTTTTTTTTCAAAGTAATCGTGTCACAAGCTAGTGGGAGAATCATTCATGGAAACCTAGGTTAAAGACAATGATGAAAGAATAAATAAGGATTGGATTACACAATCTATACTGAACAATTGGAGTTAGAATTAAAGCTTCAAATATTGCTTTAAGGCTAAAGAACCATCATGCACATCTTACTTACATACAAGCTAATAAATAAAGCACAAGGGATTCAAACTAATCAGAAAGAGTACAAAACATTTCGAAAAACAAAAACAAAACCAAAATCTAAATCTTTTTGGATTTTTTGAAAATTTTTCAAAAATGGGCACGTCACCCCACACCAAAACTTTACAATGTCCTCATTGTTGGAGCTAAGGCTCTAAAAAGTAAGCATATCAGCTATACAACCGTAAAACCACACTAAACTACAAATATACACAAACTAAGACACCACAAAAACCGAAAACAAAATCAAAAACAAACAAAACCAAACACACACGCATTTACAAAAGCCAAGAAAAACAAAATCACAAAAGTAAGCGAAGATCAAAACTAAAACCAAAGCAAACACACATATTCACAAAAACCAAAACAAAACCCTCAAAAACAATCCAAACCACTACATAACCAAAACCAAAATATAAGCTAAAGTAAAGCAAAATAAGACCCAAACATACTTATTTACAAAAATGAAAGACCAAAATCACAAAAGAAAGCAAATGAAAAACAAAAATCCAAAACCAAAAACAAAATCAAAACTAAATTAAACTAAATAAAACTATACCAAAACACACGCAATCACCAAAATAGAAACAAAACAAAACTAAGGGCCTACTAAATCCCAAACTAAACCAAAAGAAACTTAAATCGAGACAAAAGGCAAAAGAAAAGAAAAACAAAATGAAAGACGTAAAACAAAGTCACTAAAACAGCAAAAAAGGAGCAAAAAGAAACTATTAAACAGAAACTAAACCAAAGAAAAACAAAACTCGCTAAACTCAACAGAACACAAAACGAAGGAAACAAAACACAAAATCAAGGAAACCAAACAAAGGAACTAAACATGCACAAGAGCAATCCTAGATATTCACAACTACTCATAATCCCTAGATATCAACAGCTAACAAATATTCACATAATCATAACACAACCAAGGGTGATCACAGCCCACGCGGCTTACCATTTTCCAAATTGCTCCTCAAGATTGATCACCCGTATATTCACTGTCCTAACTATCTAAAACTCATTACAAAAAAGAAATAAAAGAAATAAAAAAAGAGCAAGAAGGGTGGAACAATCATACAAGATTGGATACTGGTTATACCCAAACTATGCCTCACGAAGATTATGCAAATGAGGCTTATGGAGCATCAGCCACTTCATAATAACCCGAAAACTGCTACTCAAATCCAAGCTCGTCAAAGCACGTAACAGCTTATTAAACAATAAAGCCCAACTCTCAATAATATAGCAACAGTGAAAAGCAGTGAGTTGGAACCAGAAAGAGTACATCGACTTAGCCAATAAAGCACGGGTAAGGGCCCGTTTCAACTTATCAAACGGTTGGACCCAATCATAAAGGACATGAACATGCTCAGAATGAGCCAGTATTGAGGTCATTGGTCTAGAAACTATATCAGCATGAACGAGCAATCTAGGCAAAATAAGGGATGCAAGATTCACAAGCCTATTAAGTCCAATATGCACAAGAGTCTGCTCTAAAGCAAAATTCTTAGTAGCAATCATCTCAAAGTCAACAAATTTCGACTCGCAATATTCAAAAAGAAAGTCAGTTTAAATAGAACTTCTATGGATATCAAACTTACAAAAAGATTCGTATTCCACATACAGAATATTATCATCGAATTTAAATTGAAGGTCTGGACTGATAGGATCAAAAGAAAATGATTCATATTCGACATGAACACCCACATCAAGACCTTTAGTAACATCAAGCCCATATGAAAAAGATTATATTCTGTGTAAAGAATATCATCATCAAAGTCCAACATAGTGAGTTCAGTTACCTCATCATGTAACTCATGTAAAATATCTTTAGAGTCATCTAAATGATGAGGCTCAATTCTAGGTGTCATGCTTATTTCTAACTCACTAACAGTATCAGATTGTTTACCTACATCAAATTCAAAAAAGTCATTCAAAATGGTGGGCAAGTCGACATAAACTAAGACATCTTCAGGGACATCTTTGGGTGAGCTAGTGAGGGATGCAAGGTCTGTTGATAGAGACGTAAAGAGGTCACTCTCTTGCTCTAGATTAAGCAAACACATGTGTTCATTCAAATCAGGCCTAGTAGAATAAGAGGGTTCAAAATCATCATAGAGACTAATGTCAGGTTTAAGAGATCTTAAACTAGCATCAATCTCTCTATAAGTCTCCGAACAAGCAGTAATTCTCACTTTCATAGTCTCTATCATTTGATCAGTCATATCATTAATCTTCTTTTCAAAACTTGCACATGTAACATCAATATAAGCACGGTAAGAACAAATATAAACATCATGATCAGGAGATTCACATAATCACACAAAAAAAGAGGCACACAAGAACAAGATGGGTCATATGAATTCACAAAGCGGTATGAAGGGTAAGGATTAGCCAGAAAATCATACTCTCCATGAGTTAGGTATCTAAAAGTCTCATTAGCTTGCTCAAACGCATATGTTTCCCAAGCTAATTTCTCAAAGAAATCCCAAACTTCATTTTGAGTTTTAGATAACAATTCTATTAAACCTTCAGGATAAATTGACTCAATAAAACTCTTTGACTCAGCATTTAGACCCACAACAATGACCTCACAAATTTTTCATTTTTCAAAATTATGATTCAGATGAGTACGATACTCATTAAGCCTTGAAAGGTAACTCCAAAAAGGTTCGTGCTCATATTGTAGGAAATGAAAAACTGGCATTTGAAGTTTTTTAAAGTTTTTAAATTTTTTCAATTTTTAGGCGTTTTCAATTTCCCTTTTTTTGGGGTTTTTGGATTTTCAAGAATTTGTTTTGTGGTTTTCAAATTTTTCAATTTTTTTTTCAATTTTAAGCTTTTCCCTTTTTTGTGATTTTTTGAAGTTTTTCTATTTTTTTAAGGGATTTTAACTTTTCTAATTTTTTTGGATTTTCGAATATTTTTAAGAAGTGAACTAAACTGAGTGACAACTTAATGAAATGAACAAAATAAAGTGTAACATATGCAACTAATAAGAAAACAACAAAGAAAATGAAAACGTGACCTAATCTTATGCCGTCGTCCCCGGCAACGGCGTCAAAAACTTATAAGGTATAATTTAGAGTTTAAAACAAATGGCTGCAAGCGTACAACTAACATCGTAGTACTTCAGGGTCGTGTCCTCAGGAACAACGGGAAAGATTAAGGTCACATACAAAGAAAACGGTTTAACTAAGTATCCTAATGTTAACTATGCTAACCCAAGTTAAGTCATTCAAAGAAAATATAAGTGCTCAACTTAAATTAAATGATTTTAATCAAGCTAAACCTAAGTATTTGACTAAATGTGAGCATGCTAAGGAGATTATGCATTCAACTCCCTTTACCATTCAGTGCTACCAAAATCAAGGACTAATAGTGCTAACTAGACATAAACGGCTACTAAAATCAAAACCTAAGACTACCTAACCTTACCTGAAATCACCAAAACCACCACATTCAAATCATTCAAATTACTTGAACAAGCATCATCTTTACTCATTCAGCCAACTTCATCAAGGTACCAGATTCCATTATCAACAGCAATTGGTAATATCAACCGTAAAGCCATTTAAGCCAACTAAATCACAAGGGGAAGGGGAAAAAAACCAGAATCGAAACAGAGCAAACTCCATCCAGAATAATAGAACACTAAACCAGAAACAATCCAGAATTGAAATCAAAGCTTGCAACTAATCAATCCAGAATCAGCATTCCTAATTAATTCAACTATCATCAGAACAGGGGAGCAACAGAACGGAGCAGCAGGGGGGAGGGATTGATAGAATCGAAGCAGAGTAAAAAGTAGAGCAGGTGAGGGTTTGAATTCAACATTCACAGCCCAGAAGATGAGAAATGAGCATCAAGCACATCCAAAGATGGCGATTTCTTCATTAAACTTGCTTCGAACAGAACAGAAATCAGGGGAAGGGGAATTCGCGAAATCACTCGAAGTCAAACTCGAACATTACAATTGCAAGCCAAAATCATCAATATTAACTCCAAATTATCGAAATAAAGTTCAATTACATGAAATTAAAGCCCAAAAGAAACGAATCTAGAATCGGGTTCAAGACAGAGAATCAAACCCTAAAAACGAAACTACCCTCAAATTCAGCATACAAATGTAAAACTAAACCTAATCTAAGCCTATATTAAACCCTATAATTGCCTTACCTCTCCTTCAATGGCTGCTAGCTCCATATATACTCAGCCTTGCTTCGATTTGCACTGTTCGATTGGGGGAGTCATGGACAGAGGAGATGAGGCGAGATGGCGATTGATGCGAGATTTTCGGTGATGGGTGCGCTGGCACAATGCGCTGGCGTGATGTGCTAGCGGTTCGAAGAGAGAGAAGGATGAGGAGATGAGTTAGAGAGATGGAGGGAATGGAGTCAGGGTCTCGGGGTTTCTGGGGCTAAAGTTGAGTGAGGAGAGAGAAGAAGAGGGGGAGGCGGGTTTATTTCGACGCTCACGCGAGGCACACATGAGGGCGGGGGAGAAGGATGCATCAGGTGCCAGGCATGCTTTTGGGGAAAAGAAGGGCTACGCCGGTTTTTCTATTTTTGGATCGATTTTTTTATTTTTTTATTTTTTCAATTGGGACAAACAACAAAAGGGCTTTTGGATTGAGTTCGAGTCCATTTGGTCCAATTTCAATTTTCGGCATTTTTGTCATCTTTTTCCTGCTATTCCTTGGATTTTTCCACATATATTCAAAACCGATAAAATAAAATAAAATTAAATGAAAATCTTAAAAATACGATTATAACGAGCATAAAACTGGTGTAAAAGTACCTTAAAAATAGCACATTTTTGGCATAAACACACACAAGAATCTCAACCATAAAAACATATTTTTCTTTACTACAAGAAAGATTGGAATTTGTGACCGCCTTTTTGTGACCTACAAGGAGTAGTCACAAATTGTGACCAATTTTGTGATAGATAGAGGGTAATGAGAAATTTCTGACCAAAAGTAATATGGTGTGAAATTCGGTCATATTTTATGATCGCTTTTCACACCACTATAAAAATTGGTCACAATTTTCAAAATTTTGAAACTTAAAATTAATTTTTCTCTTATTTTAAATGCCAAGACTGATTTTTGCTTAAACAAACACTGAAATTAATTTTGTGATCATACATAAATTGAATTTAGGTCATAAAATTTGTAAATTGACTTTCAAAACACTAGTCTGTCGTATTAGTCTCTCTCCTCTTACGCCTGTCGCTCATCTCTCTCATGCCTCTCGCTCATCTCTCTCCAATCATGCCTCTCGCTCGTCTCTCTCCAGTCACGCACCAACCCTTCGCACGACGGCTTTGTCCACCGATCTTCGAACGCCAGCAACTAAAACAAATCGGATCAAATGCCAGCTGTCGCACCACCCCTTCGCAAGGCGGCTTTGTCCATCGATCTTCGAACGCCAGTGACCAGAGCAGACTGGATCAAACGCCAGTTGTCACACAAGCCCTTCACACAACGGCTTCGTCCATCGATCTTCGAATGCCGACGATCAGAATAGGTCAGATCAAACATCGGCTATTAGACCCGGGCCAATCGGCGCACAAAAATTGGCCACCGGTTGCCATTCGGTGAATTGTCGCTCTTTTTATCAACTTATGTTCGTGAACTTGCAAGATTTGAGAGTTCTCACTATTGTAGTCACTCTCGCCCTCTCATACTGGCTCTCTTTCACCCTCTGTTCTTGAATGCCTGACATGAACTCTCCTTGGATTTTAATTTTAAATTTTGCCTAAAGTTTGTATGGTATTAGTGGAATTCTTGTGATATAAGATCGAATTACATAGTTTAGAGGTTGAGAACCATAGGAGTCGCCCTCTGTTTTGGAATTAATGGTATTAAATGAATTTTTTTGTCTATGTTGGATGCTCTGTATATTTTGTGCACCATAAGAGTCGGTTCTATTGCCCTATTGCTAAAGGTCTCGGTTTGCAACCTAAAAGGGTGAAATGGTTATATTTGTAAGGGCTTAGGTTTATATGTACTGGAAGGTATAATCCCCCATATTAACACATTGATTCATTGCCTATGATTTTTTAGGTATTGAGAACCATGGTTCTTATGTAGTCTATAGTTACTTCCGAAGGAACCTTGTACTTCTAGCAATGATTTGTTGTTGTGTGAGTTAACACTAATCCTCACTGTAAGTTCAAATGATATTGATTACATGAGTGTTGCTAGCATTTTGGAATTTATATAGTAATTAAAATAAGGGATTATAACATTTTGGGTGTTGTCTATTTGTTTTAGGTACTGGTTCTTGCATATACTCATCTTCAGTAACATCAACTACTGTGCGTTCATCGACGTGTTCACCTGCAACTTCGGCATCCTCATCTGTAGCTATTTGGTATGGTATTTAGTTAAGATATTACTGTTTTTCCCAACCATGCCTCCATCACTCCCCCCTGCCCAACTACGCCTCTATATCTCTTTCCTTTCCCATCAATCAACTCTGTCACAGTTCTTGGACCATTGCCATAATTGTGATTCTCTCCTTAGCTCTGTTGCCTTGTTGCTTATTTGATATCTAGTGATTCTTGGGTACATTTCATTAGAGCTTATAAAGTCATAAATTTGTCAACTTTGGATTATAATAAACTTAAAAAATTCATTTATGATTAGGGTGGGGCTATTATATTTGGTCCTTAATACATCCTATCTATGCGGAACTCTCAAGAATGTACTTTTGATTATACTTTTGATTCAGATTTTTGAATCAAGATTATCAGCACATGTCTTCTTGTTCCTACGTAAAGTGATCTTAAAATATCTTACATTTCTATTGTGGGAACTATGACCATGTACGTAAGATTTCATTCTGTATGCAAAAAAAATTGAGGAAATTGTAAACAGGAACTTTCCAAACAAATTTGACATTGGAAAATTGAGAGATGAAATTTTAACATTGGAAAACTGAGCGATAAGACCATGTACGTTTGTATAAGTTTTGACCACAAATTAAAACCTCTTGGAGATGGCCCTAACATCAATAATCTATGAAGGATTAATAGAAGTTCCCCAATTGTCTGGTGTAGACATAGATTCTAGTTGAGATTTTTAGCTAGTGTTATGAAAAGGGTAACCCCCTCTCACCATCAAAGTTCATATCATTGTACTAGAAGAATGTATACTCTTAAGAGACATTAATAGTATATTAAAATAGTCCATACACTGGAGGGAGACCGAAGATGCACCTTATTGCCTTGTTCTGCTCCATAGCCACTATGACCATCTGTAGTTGATAAAGCTTGTGCACACTGTAAAGTAATAAATTAGACATAAGATGAAACGTATAAATTTATGAATTTACATCTTAATAAAAATGTTCATATATTGTACAAGTTTTTAAAATTACCATGTCTCTTAAGCAATGTCAGTCTACATATCCTCTCATAATGACTAGCATCTTGCATAGAACAAGACATCACAAACATGATCGAGTAAGAATTTACATCACAAGACATCACAAACATGGTATTGTACAAATTGTATTGATATTCACCCAATATTCCCTCCATTATAGCCACTTAATTAAGATTGCTTAGATTGTGAATTAATTTATTATTATATATAAGACTGAAGATTGGAAATTGAAAGGAATTTAAAGGGCTTACCTCAGCCATGGCAAAAGAGACTATTTGTAGAATAGGTTGTGTTGTGTTGCCAACTCCAAGTCTAATCAACCTTGCATGAGGATACTTCTTAATATGCTCCATCTCCCTCATGTATATATATGATCAAGTAAAAATTTATAATTATCTTGTAACCTTTGTTAGATTGAAACATTGGTAGTTGGATACAAATTCAATAGGTATATTGCCCATTTTAGCACTATAGTAGCTTAAATGGCATACTTCCATTCATATGGATTAATTAGACAAACAAAAATGGTCCCTATCTAGTACTTATCCAACCTAAATGACTCTTATTTTGAGAGATCCATTACGTCAATCTCAAAGTTACTTTGATTAAACCTAAAATAATGACGTGAGCCTAAACATGATGTCTCCTAAAATGAACCCAATTTGAATATATTCCGAATGATCCATTAAACATAGATGGGAAGTTTTCACCTCGAATTCTGAGTTAGGGCTAATTTGAGTCCCAAACAATTTCCAGCACTCATATCACAAATCGCATAGAATGTTTTTGAGAAAGAGAGGAAAATAATAAATTAGGACTTTTTTTTTTGTAAAGGACAACGCAGACGATATTTGAGCCCAATCAATTAAGCTAACTGATATCTAAATAAATCAGGACTATAATTACTCCTTTATATTAATGGCACTTTTGGCCTTAATTAATCGAGTTTTTGTAATGGGTGTGTGTATACTTTTACTTAATTTTCTAAATATGCTTCTGATCTAGATTGCTTAAAAATAAACATGAATACGACTGATCATCCTAATTCATTTACAAAAAATAATAAGTAAAAGGGTAAAACGGGGTAGGAGATAAATTGTGAAATAAACCTCATATAAGACACCAATGTGACATGTTTTACTTATGTAGATCCTTTATCTTAGAAATAAGTTTATAGACCTCTATCACTAATTTTCAGGTGTATATATAGGCCCTTAGCTTGATGCCGAAAACCGGTAATAATTAGTAGTTACTATATGTCATTATTTGTTGTTGTAATGCAAATGAATTGAACATGATAAAATAGGCAAAGCAAAATATATACATTCATTAAGGTTTTGGCTTATTATATAACATAGATTAGTTGAATTGTGTGATTGCTTTGACCATTTTTGTGAACAATTATTTAAATCTCATCTCAGCTGTACATTTGTTACAAAAAACTAATGATATAATATTTTAACTTAAATAGAGTATGGAAATACTGGAGCATCGTTGGTGGATGGTTAATAGAGGTTTCCCCAATAGAGGTGGCTTAACGCCTGAATTCATGGCATGGGTTAATGAGTTTGATAAATTTGCAAGAAATCTTCTTGTGTGTTTCAAGAGAAAGTATATAGGTGTCCTTATGCAAAATGTGAGAACAAGAAATTATTACCAACTGAGGAAGTAAAGGTCCACTTATATAAGAAAGGGTTTATTAGTGGTATTGGTATTGGACTTCATATGGGGAACTTGAACCCCATGAAGATGAAGAAGTTAATATGCATCATAGTCCATCTGGTCCTCCATTCCAAAATCATATAATGTTGACTAATGCATATCACACAATGGTTGAAGATGCTTTTCATCAACATATGCCAGAACCTCCTAATCCAGATGCACAAAAGTTTCACGACTTATTAGATGCATTACAATGTCCATTATGGGATGGATGCACTGATCATTCTGAGTTATTTGTTGCTTTTAGATTGATGAGTATTAAATCCCAGCATAATTTGTCTTAAAGTTGTTTCAATGAAGTTATACAGCATATGAAAGAAGCATGTCCATCTAATAATTACTTGCCGACTAAGTTCTTAGATGCAGAAAAATTAGTGAGAAAATTGGGGCTTACTTCTACAAAAATAGATTGTTGCATTAATTGTTGTATGTTGTATTACAAAGACGATGCACATCTACAACAGTGTAAATTTTGTGATGCTCCTCGATATAAGGTGCGTAAGTCCCAAAAAGGAGGAAACAAAAGGGTGTTCCTTTTGCAAGAATGCATTATCTTCCCATCATTCCTAGGCTTAAAAGGTTATTTGCATCTCATAGTTCTGCCCACCACATGAGATGGAATTTTGAAGATCCCCGAGAGCCTGGTGTGTTATGTCATCCATCAGATGGGAAAGTATGGAAACATTTTGATACAACTTGGCCTAATTTTGCCTCTGAACCACATAATGTGAGACTTGGTTTATGTGCTAATGGCTTCTCCCCATTTTTATCACAATATGCGAAGCAATATTCATGTTGGCCAGTAATTATAACTCCTTACAATCTTCCTCCAGAAATGTGCATGACTACACCTTTATGTTTTTGACTCATATTATTCTTGGTTACAGGAAATGTCTTTTGAGATTTGAAAACGTGGGAAACAACCAGTGTGGTTAAGCAAGGATGTTTATGATGGTTTATGTGCATATTGGTTGCCTGACAAATTCAAGGAGAAAAGTGTGTTAGGCAAGACAAATCGAACATTGCCGTTAGGGGTAGTTTATCTGTGCATTGTGGTGGATCAATTCCCCATTCTGAACATAAAAGAAGACTAGTAATATATTTTTTTTGCATGTGAGTTTAGTATTCCTAATTAATAAATGTTATATAATCGTATTTGGTAATTATTGTATTTGTACTCGTATGTAGGCAGAAGAACTGAAAAGAGAACCAGCGATTAATGAATCATTTGCATGCACTCAATCTAGAAAAAAAGATCAATCATTTGCGGATGAAAACTCAAAAGAGGCATATGTAAGGGGCTTGTTCCTTGAAACGTTTTAAAATTATTTAAATATTTATTTATCTTTTGAACTAACCTAATATATTTTAAATTTTTTATAATATAGGAAAAGTTTAAAAAAAGACTTGCGGAGATTATCTCNNNACCCTCTTTGAATGTGGCAGTTTTGCTATCATTATTTCTCTCCTTATTTTCAGCCATGATTATCTTCCTACCCTCTTCCATTGGTGTATCCTCAGAGTCAGTTAAGATCTCTTCTTCTTCCTTCAAGGTAACACAGTTACAGTGTTCACGAGAGTTGGGTTTAGCCTTGCTAGGAAGTCTGTCTGGGGCCGTAGATGAGAAATTAGCCTTTTGGACAATATGAGCTTCTAACATCTTATTGTGAGTTGTAAGCACATCAATCTTTGAGATTAATTGCTCACTATACTCATCCTATTTCTATTGAGCCATAAGCATGCTTTCCATCATTGCTTCTAAATTAGTCTTTTGGGGCATATGAGAAGGGGATATGGGTCTTTGAAAACCAAGGGGTAGTCTAGCATTCATGAGGAGCACATTTGATGGGTTTGAATTAGACCGATAGGAGAAATTTGGATAATTCTTCCAACCAAAATTATATGTATTAGAGTAAGGGTTATTGGTCTATCTTGGGTTGAAATTTTAAACATAATTAACTCTATTAGGGTCTTGAGAAAAAGGACTCCAAACTTGACAGTTCAAAGTCACATGCTCAACAGAACTACAAATTTTACAAGGGCAAAGGGCACTAGAATTCACAGCATTAATATTCATGTGGTCCAGTCTTTAAGTCATGGCATCTACTTTAGCAGAAAGTAAAGTAAGTGCATCAACTTCAACCTTACCTCTAACCCATTTGGGTTGGTCTTGTTCAGTGGGCCATTGAAAGTTGTTCAGTGCCATCTCCCAGATCAGATTATAGGCTTCATCCTCAGTCTTGCTCATTAGAGTTCCTCCTATCGCCACATCGATAGTGGACCTCATAGACTAGGTCACACTATTATAAAAGGCTTGGATAATCATCTAATGCTGAAGATCATGATGGGCGCACAACCCAGCAGATCTTTAAAATGCTCCCAGGTTTTGTAGTGCATCTCATCATCTTTTTGCACAAAGTTGGTGATCTGATTTCTTAGGCTTGTTGTTTAGCTCGGAGGGAAAAACTTAGCAAGGAAAGCTCTTGTTAACTTATTCCAAGTGGTAATGCATCCAAATGGCAAGTAGTGTAACCAAGCCCTTGCCTTATTCCT
>NCQT01061313.1:14131-31076 GCA_002740465.1 Stenocereus thurberi
CGAATGTCTGAAATTGCAGTCGAAACTTGTGACGTCCACACCGATGAGAATGACATTTACAATAGCAACAACATAAATTTTTTCCCTTTCACAATATGTTTTCTCTCATGACCCATATCCTTCATATTAATCATCCACAAAAAGTACAACTTCAAATGTTTAGTTAATAATATGCTATTATTTAATATACGCAGCAACATATAATATTTCAACATTTAGGAAATTATACAAATTTATTACCAACTTACAAATATTATCCAAAATATACTTTCATTTAATTTATTACATTTTATGTCTAACATACGAAATAATCTATTAATTACAAATATTGTCCAAATTCATTAGTTCATATATTACAAGTAGGTCTAACATACTAAATATGAGTTACATATATTATCCAAATCATACATCACAAAACCTTGCATTTTGACATTTATGAAATAATAATCTGCTAATTTTCTAATTGTTCACTACTAAATGTAACCATCATAAAATCAAAAAATTATCGAAATCAAATTTTTGTTGTCAATGTTAAATTCTACATAATTATCATTGAATTATTACACACCTTAAATCAACAAATATAATTTTCAATACAATATTTACAATACCCAACATTTACTAATAATACTTAATAATTATTTCCGAATTCACATGAACATAACCAAATTCAAAAATCAAGATCAACAACATATTCAACAAAACTCCCACAAACACCATCAATTAACACATAATTGTCAAATATTATCCACTATCACAAAATCTACTACATACTTAGCTACTATTACTTACTTGAAAATATCAAATAAAATGGGCCACAAACGGCGTGGAAGTTGAGGGTGACTGGCGGGGCAGTGATTGGCATCGGCGGCGGTGGTCGGTGGCGGTGGTGGCCTTCACAGCAGCGGTGACGACCAGGGACTTCTCCCTGTCTCTCTCTTTTGGTGAAGTAGCGAACGCAAAAATGAGGAAGAAGTCAAAAATAGTGTTCCGACGGAATGTCTGACGGAATATTCCATGAGATAATAATTTTTTTCAAAAAAATTAGCAGCCTCACTAAAAGGGGGGAACAGGTAGAACTTCTGCAATGGCTGATGGAACTGCCATCAAAACTCCGTCGCATTTCGACAGAATTGGGCAGTTCCGCCAGAATTTTGCGACGGATTTGGCATCCGTCATAAAATCCACTGACCACCCCCAATTTCTTAGTGTATTTGCCGTGATGCCTGTCGGGCCTTGCGATGGCTTCCAAATCGATCGCCGTTTTCTCTCAAAAAATCGTAAATTTTAGCAGTGATAGGTCTCAAAGATAAAGCAAATACCTACTCTTTCAAGGCTACATTATTTAAAAGTTTTTAGTTATACTCTAGTTTAGCCATTGAGAGAGGGCATAGGGCTTCGTTTAAAAGCGTAATTTTTAGTAGACCACACTCAGTTACTGATGAATGAAAGTTGAGCAAAGCTCTTTCCTTTAAAAATTCTCTCTAGCTTATCCGAATGCTAGGCCACTATAGGCAGTGATCTAATGAGTCTTGGCTTACAAATTGGTGATCTGTCTTATCTACTTCGGAATCAAGGAAACTGGTTCCAGTTTGGTAGTGTGCGTTGTCCAAACTTAGAACAGTTCATGTTATTTTCTATTCGCTCTAGTCATCCAAGTCAGTTCAATTTTTAAGAGATTATGTTAGTTATTTTGGTTTGTCCTACTCATCACTTGTAGTTGCCTGATTATACATCATCTTTGGTGTCACAGATAAGGCTACTCTCCTAGGCCTGAACCTTAACCACAAACGCAACCATTTGACCTAAACACATAAACCACAAATAACTAGTTTATTATCTAGGCACGATGAGTAGCAAGATCACCTTGGATGAAAAACTTAAGGCTTGACTGAAGAATTACGAGTGTCTGGAAAAGCAAAACTTATATCTAAAGAAGCAGCTTGGGGAATCCCTCAACAGTAAGAGCAGCACCTTTCATTCTGACTCAGAAAGTTCTTTAGGCGAGTCTCATAAAGGAATTGAGAGCCAAGAGAGCTCTTTTGCCAACTCCACTAAAGATGATTCTCAACTGAGGACTAAAAGAGGTAGAAGGCATCATCACCATCAGATGAGCCATGACATCAAAAATAAAGGTTCTAGAGTTTTAAGGAAGACTTAACCCTGATGAGTTTCTTGACTGGTTACGTATAGTTTAGAGAGTATTTGACTATGAAGACATACCTATAGACAAGAAGGTCAAATAGGTGGCTTTGAGGCTAAGAAAGCATGTATCACTTTTGCGGACCAACCTCTGTGCCAAGAAAGCCAAAAGAGGAAAGAACTAGATTAGAACCTGGGCTAAGATGAAGTCCAAGCTTAAGGCTAGCTTCCTACCTCCGTCTTATATTCAAGAAAACTATGTTTAGTTGCATAG
Organism: Stenocereus thurberi; assembly: GCA_002740465.1. Lineage (NCBI taxonomy): Eukaryota > Viridiplantae > Streptophyta > Magnoliopsida > Caryophyllales > Cactaceae > Stenocereus > Stenocereus thurberi. Next base: position 16,548 of record NCQT01061313.1, read on the forward strand.
TTTGACCTAAGGCACAGTGTCAGTTGAAGACTACACAAGAGCATTTGAAGAGCTCTCGATCAAATTTGATCTACAAGAACCAGAAGCCCAAACAATGGTTAGGTATCTTAGTGACTTAGACCCTAAGTATTCTCATGTTGTTCAACTTCAACAAATATACTACTTTTGAGAATGTTTGTGTGTTGGCTCATTAGGTTAAGCAACGAAGTAAATCCAAGGCAGTAAAGAAAGAACCACCTAAACCTTTTTCCAGAACCCAAACTTTCAACAAGGGGAGCACTCAGTTAACCNNNNAACTGATTGGGAACACCCTCAGATTGCTCTTAAGACCCAAAATCCATAAAACAAACCCCCACGAGGCTACACTACTAATAAGAGACATCATAAGTGTCATAGTTTATGACATATAGCTTCTGATTGTCCCAACAGAAGGGTAATTACCTTAGAAGAGTACCAAGCTACCCAATAAGAAGTTATTGAGGATGGAAGAGAGGTCTATTTCATAGGGGAGAAAGAAGAAGAGGAGGTTGTTGCTGAGCCAGGTGAAGGGAAAACATTGATAACAAAGAGAGCTCTTAATGTCTAGAAGAGTGCCAAGGTTGAGTAGGGGCAGAACATATTCTATAGTAGATGTACCATCTAGGGCAAAGTCTACTCCCTAATCATAGGCACCAGCAGCTGCTCTAATATAGCATTTAACTCTAATTGAGAAGCTGTGGCTGCAAACTTTAATGCATCCACATTCGCACTATATTCAGTGGCTCAATCAAGGTAAGGGTTTGGAAGTTAATTCCATGTGTTTGGTTGCTTTTTCTATTGGCAAGAGTTATTTTGATGAAGTGTGGTGCGATATAATTCCTATGGATATGTGCCATGTGCCATAGGGATGGCCCTAGCAATTTCACTCGGGAGCAGCTCATGATGGGTACTTGAACAACTATTCATTTACCAGGGATGGCAAGAAAATAACCATTTCCCCTCTAGCCCAGATCTGTTTCTCTAACGCAACCCCTCTAAGCCTTTTGAATCGAGTGAAATGCTTCTCACTCTAGTGGAGGTTGCTCCCAAGGCTTCATAAGTTGAATTCAATCATTTCAGGAAACAAATTCCTTAAACTAGTTATGATGAAGAGAAGACTCAACCTTTACCCGCATAAGCGAAAGCCATCCATAACTAGTACAACCATGTCTTTCCTGAAGAGATCCCTCCTGGCCTTCCACCAGAAAGAACTATCTAACACCATATTGATATTAATTATAGGAGTTGTCCTACCTGATAAATCAGCCTACATAATGAAACTAAGGACACTCAAGAGGTCCAAAGACCAGAGCAGGAGTTTGGAAGCTAACGAAATATGAAGGGAAAGCTTGACCCCCTCTACTGTGACAACCTTGCTTGTTCCCATGAAATATGGCACCATGAGGACTTGTATAGAGAGTAGAGATATCAATAAGGTAACTGTCAAATATAAATGTCCTGTCTGTCAAATATAAATGTCCTGTCCCAAAGCTAGAGGACATGTTGGATGAGTTCCATGGGTCTGAGTGTGATGAATGGAAGAGTGGCTCCAAAACTAATGGAGTCCTGTATGAGTGGTTAGTTACGCTATTTGGCCTATCCAATGCACCTAATACTTTCATGAAGCTAATGAACAAAGTGTTCAGATCACTTGTAGGTAGATTTATTGTTCTGTACCTTGATGATATTTTAATCTACAACAACATAGAAGAATAGCATGCCAGCTATTTCAAATAAGTGATCTAGAGCCTACAAAAGGAGAAACTATATGGCAATCTCAAGAAGTGCACCTTCTTTACTCATGAGTTCATATTCATAAGGTATATAGCCATTGTCAATGGAATCTAGATGGATGAGAGCAAGGTAGAGGCAATTAGAAGTCAGCCAGTACCTAAGAGCATCCATGATATGAGGACTGTCCATGGGTTAGCATCATTCTACGGGAGGTTTATCAAGAACTTCATTACTATCACAACACCTACGACTAAAGTGATTAAAGAAAGTTTTATCTAGTGGAATTCCAAGGATCAAAAGGCGTTTGAGGAAATTAAGAGTAAGCTGAATTAGGCATCAATGGCGGTGTTAATATGCTTTGAGAAGGCATTTGATGCTAAGTTTGATGCTTGAGGGGTGGGCATTGGAGGAGTCATGACACAAGAAGGAAGACCTTTGGCCTTCTTCAACAGGAAGTTGTGTGATTCCCAAAGGAAATACTATACATATGATAAGGAATTTTATGTAATCATCAGATGCTTGGAGCATTGGAGCCAATGTCTCATTGCTCAAGAGTGTGTACTATGTTATAACCGTGAGACACTGATGTGTATTTAGGCAAAGTAAGGTATGAGTAGCACAAGCTTGGCTGCCTAGAAGAATCTCTTACAAAATGAACTGAACTACATGATTAGAATAATCAAAAAATAACATAAATAACCTAAGTTTGGGTAAGGCACACCACCAAACGGGAGTCGGGCCCTTAGCTACCAACTGGATAAGACACACCAGCAAGGCAAATTGTCAGATGAGTTATAGAGAATTTTAAGGGAATGAGCTTTGCTTAACTTTCATTCATTAACAATTGAGTACAAACTAACAAAATTTAGGCTTCTAAACTAGGCCTTAGCCACTCTCTCTATCGCTAATAAAGAGTATAAAATAGTAATAGAACTTCAAATAAAATAACCTTTAAACAATGGATATTAGCTTGATCATTGACACTTATGTTGTTTGCCAATCTATATTAATGAGGTGACAGGCTAAACCAGCATCTTAGCTCTCTTAATGATGGTCAATGGGTGCACGTTGCAGCTTCAAGCCTTGAGAATTCCTTAGCACGGTAGCAAGTGGGCAGTAGCCTAAATTACAATGGAACAAAGGGATTTTTTATGATTTTGAGTAGTTAAAGGCTGAGGCTTACTTATGTAAATATGCAATTCTAGGGAATCATAGAATAATATTTTAGACATATTTTCTCTATCACAAACTTATAAAAAGTGAGCAGTAATTTAGGGCTAAAATTGGTCCTCCTAAACACTGCCAAACTAGGTTGGAATTGGGGCAGTGCACTGATTGGGTTAGTTAGATCTACCAGGCTGTCACAAAATGTCAGGCAACTTGTTTCATTTATTAGCTGATATGTGAGCTAGTAAATAAGCAAAGTTACTCCCCAAGATAAGTTCAGTTCTTAGTAGATCAAGTAGCAAACTAATGGCTTCATAGGTAAGCTTAAATCATAAGCCTTAAATCAAAAGATAACTAGAAGAAAAATTAGATCTTAAGTTTACTAGGTTCTTTGTTCATGTTCACATTATTTATTTTCTTGCACTCATTTTGGGACATTACTTCCCACGTGCTGAGAGCCCTTTGTGGTTGAAATTAGAGCCCTAAATAAAACCACAATTAGAGTTGGAGATAGAGGTTAAGTTTGGCTAGGTTTGTGATTTGAAGCCATTCTTTTCATTCTCTCGCACACATTTTAGAGCATTAGTTTCGCCTTAGGTGGAGCCCTCTGTGGGCGAAATTGCAACGCTAAGTGAAAACCCAGGTATAGATAAAAGTTAGTTCTTAAGTTTGGTTATGCTCCAAATTTATAGCCACAGCTTTCATTCACTTGCGCTCATTTTACGCCATTAGTTTCCTCTTAGTTGTGCTTTTTTGGGGTGAAATTAACATCCCAAAATGACACATTACTAGAATTAAAATTAGTTCTTAAATCTGGCTGAATTTTTCATCTAAAGCCATCCTCTTTTTTCCCCCACTCTCGCTCCCAGTTTAGAGCACTAGTTTTCACTTGGTGGGATGTCGTTGTAGGTGAAGTAGCAGCCATGAAAGAAGGCACGGCTAGAGTTAAATTTTAACTCTTTAGTTTGCATAAACACCTTTTATTCCCTTGCCCTTATCTTAGGGCATTAGCTTCTCCTTTGTGGGAGCTCTCTGGGTATAAGACAGAGCCCCAAATGAAGACACAACTAAAGTTGTTTGCTACGTTCATAGTTTATAGGAGTACCTTTTGTTCAATGGTACTAATTTGTTCAAAGGAGACTTTCTAGTACAAGAAGGGTACTTGGTCAAAGGTACTCATTTGTGTATTCCAAAGTGTGGCACCTATTAGTTGGGGATTAGGAGATTTATAGTGGATCTCTCGTTATGCATAATGCTGAGAATAAGATGCTTACCATGCTAAGGGAACATTAGTTCTAGTGAGCATGAGGAAGACATCTTGGTGACGTGTGCTGCTTATCAAGTGGCTAAGAGTTACTCACTCCGTTGCGGCTTATATACATGCCTGCCCCATTCCCACCCTCCTTGGGTTGATGTAAGCATGAATTTCATCACTGGCTTGCCTAAAACTCAAAGGAACAAAGAGTCCATCTTTGTGCTGGAGGACTAATTTTCCAAGATGGGTCATTTAATGGCTTGTAACAAAACTAATGATGCCACTCACATTGCCAAGTTATACTTCAAGGAAGTCATGAGTTTGCGTGGTAATTCAAGGTCCATTTTCTAGGACCATGATACCAAGTTTCTTAGCTACTTTTGGATCACTTTATCGAATAAAATGGGAACCAAGCTCAAGTACAGTGCCAGATGCCATCCACAAATTGATAGTGAGACTGAGGTTAGGCTTTAACTAAAACAAATGCTAAGGCATGGAATTTGCTTCTCCTGTATGCTAAATTTGCTTATAATAAGCAACCAAGCAAGACTATAGGAATGTCTCCCTTCAAGAGGGTCTACGAACTTAATCAATTCTGTCCTGTTCATCTTTTTCCTAGAGCCATGGATTAAAAGCCTAGTGAGGAGGCAAGAAATAGAGTGGAGAAGATTGGGAAACTCGATGAGTAGGTCACGGCTAGGATTGAGAATCTAATGCCTCCTACCAAGCTCAAGCCAACAAATACAAGAAGAGGGTGGTGTTCCAGCCGAGGGATTTAGTTTGGATCTATTTGATAGAGGAGAATTTTCCACCTAAATACAAAACCAAGTTGATGCCAAGGGCTGATGGCCCTTTTGAGATCGTAGAAAGCATAAATTACAATGTATACAAGGTTAATTTTCAATGGGATTTTGGTGTTCCAGCCACATTCAATGTTGCAGATTGGAGTCCTTAATTGGAGAAGGATCATCTAGTTAATTTGAGGGTAAATTTTCTTCCATGAGGGGAGAAAGATGGAGGTTAATCCATAAAGGATGATTTAGTTTCACAAAACAGTCAAGGAAATCCAAGTTGAAGCACTAAGGTTGAAGGATTGATCTAAGCCTTGCTTAGCCAAACTTCAGCTCTACCCAATTCTAATCCAATGTACAAGCTTAGTTTGTTGCATCAGATTTCCTAAACCTCCATGAGATTTAGAGCCATTCCTTTTTCTTAGATGTTATCCGAGATTCTCAAATATCAAGCTATGAAGAGAAATCTAGGTTAAGTCAAGTGCTTCATGATGATTCAGTGGCTTAAGTTAACTGTTGTAGTGTTAGCTTAAACCTAACCTAGTTTGAGTTTCTGATTGGTTATCCTTCATAAACCCAATTTAGGCCTAATTTCTTCAAATGAGGCACTCATTAACATCCCAATGAACTCATCCATGCTTTAATATCAAGTCTAAATCATGTGGAGATCATGCATCATTGCGCATTTTACAGCATTGGAGGATAAGTTGACCACCAGGAGAAGAGATAAATATTTGGTAGTATTCCAATTGGATCGACGATAGGGGATTAGCAGTAGCAGACACTCTTGTCTCTCCCATGTGCAAGTGGATCACATATGATCTAATTAACATGTTCAAGTTTGAGCTTAGTCTTTAAACAACTTGTTTTAATTAGAATTATTGAATGTAATTAGCTAGAACTAAGCTTGCTTTACATTATGATTAGTTTAAGTTAGATTAGACGTTTCTATCTTGTAAGAAACCTCATTTCTAACATAGAAGCAAATGGGGGATGTGTATATATGCTTGCTTGCTAGCTTATGGTAATTATGTTTGACGATTGCATGAAAGAAGTTGAGCGTTGCCCCTTTGAACCCTAAAGTCTCTTCTAGTTTGTCCTTGCAGAGGCTGAGTATAGTGGTGACCTAGTTGGAGTCTTAACTCCTCTTTGGGGGGTGTTTCTGTATCAAAAGAGAGATTAAGTACCCCCAACAAAATTAGTGGGGATGTTCATGTATCCAAGAGTGGAGTTAGCATCCATTCATCCATTCTCTCTATCCCAGTTTCAACTTGATTTAGTTTGCTTGCTTGCATTCTATTTGGCTTAACTTGCACTTTGATTTGAGAATGAGTCGATTCCTTAATGGAATACATCACATTGAGGCTTATATACACATCTCTCTATCAGCCACATACGTAGGCAAGTTCCTTAATGATTAGGAAACTTTAAATAAGCTTTTGTGGAGCTTGGTTCACTTTCATGAGGTTGACAAACTATGTTTTCAGACCCTTTATAGGTAGATTTATTACTGTGTATTTTGATGACACCCTAGCCTATAGCAAGACAGAAGAGGAACCTGCTAGCTATCTCAAGTAAGTGATTGAAGTCCTACATAGGGAGAAACTCTAGGGCAATCTTAAGAAGTGGATGTTCTTCATTTGTGAGGTCATATTCTTAGGATGTGTAGTAACTATAAGGAAATCTAGGTGGATACTTTTAAAACCAAAGAAGGCCTGTATGAGTAGCTAGTTATGCCTTTTGGCCTATCCAATGCACATAGTACTTTCATGAGGTTGACAAACTATGTTTTCAGACCCTTTATAGGTAATTTATTATTGTGTATTTTGATGACACCCTAGCCTATAGCAAGACAGAAGAGGAACCTGCGAGCTATCTCAAGTAAGTGATTGAAGTCCTACATAGGGAGAAACTCTAAGGCAATCTCAAGAAGTGTATGTTCTTCATTTGTGAGGTCATATTCTTAGGATGTGTAGTAACTATAATGAAATCTAGGTGGATAAGAGCAATAATTAGGAACTAGCTGGTTCCTAAGAGCATCCTTGATGTGTGGATCTTCTATGGTTCGGCATCATTCTACAGAAGGTTTATCAAAAACTTGAGTTCCATCATGGCATCCATGACTGAAGCGATCAAAGGGAGCTTTTCCTGTAGTGGACTTTTAATGCTTAATAGGCCTTTGAGGAAATCAATAGCACATTAACTTAGGCACTAGTATTGGCATAACCATGTCTTTAAAAAGTATTTGAGGTTTAGTATGACCACTTAGGGGTGGGTATTAGAGGAATTAGAACCCAATAAGTGAGACTATTGGCCTTCTTCAGTGAGAAGTTGTGTGCCTCCAAGTGGAGCTTAGAGTGTTGGAGCCACTACCTTATTGCTCAAGAGTCTATTCTATATTATAACCATGAGGCATTAAAGTATACTCGGGCATAACACAAGCTCAATGCTAGGAACACCAAGTGGGTAGAGTATCTGTAGCCATTTTATTTCACAATCAAGCACAGGTTAGGCAAATTAAATCAAGGAGCTGATGCACAACCTTAAAAACACATAACTTAAAACCTGTGTTTTAGGTTTTGAGCATCTCAAGTCTTTAACAGGATGAGGACTTTAAGGAGCCGTATGAGAATTATAAACATAAGCCTAAGGGACATTATCTACTTCAAAATGTGTAATTATTTGAAGGGACAAGGCTGTATGTTCCTAAGTATGGAACAAGGAAGCTATTGATTAGAGAGGTCGATGGTGGAGCTTTAGCTAGCCACTATGAGAAAACAAGGTAACATTCATGCTCAATAAGCTTTACTATTAACTAGGCACAAATAAGGATATAACATATATCCTCAAGAGGTGTGCCACTTGTCAGATAGCCAAGAGCCATTCCTTGCTCCAAGGGTTGTATATACCCATTCCTATCCTTTGTGACCCTTGGATAAACGTAAGCATAGATTTTGTATTGGGATTGCCTAGGATAGAAAGAGGTAGAGATTCAATCCATGTGGTTGTGGGGAGGTTCTCAAAGATGGATCCATAGGTCTATTGTTTCATATAGGGACACCATGTTCCTTAGCATTCCAAGATCACACTTTTAAAGAAGCTAAGGAGAAAGCTTAAGTTTAGCACTACTTATCATCCTCAAGCTGATGGCTAGACTGAAGTCAATAATTGGACTCTTGGAACCCTCATGAGTGCACTAGTCAGAACTCATGCCAATGCTTTGGACCTTTTGATTTCGCCATATGGAGTTTGCTTGCAACAAATCTCTACATAAGTCCACTAATATGTCTTCATTTAAGATAATGCATGCATTTGAACCTCTAACTCTAAGGGATCTAGCACCAAGAGCACTGAAAGACAAGCCTAGTATGTAGGTTGAAATCATAATATAATAAATCTAAGAGTTGCATGACGAGATGAGAGAGAAGATTTAAAAAAGAAATGTCACCTACCAATCTAGTTCAAACCAGCATAAAAGGAAGGTTGCCTTCTAGTTAAGAGACCTTATATGGATTCACTTGAGAAAGGAATGATTCAGCCAAAAGAGAAAGGGTAAGCTGAGCCCAAGAGGAGATATCCATTTAAGGTTCTAGAACGAATCAATGACAATGCCTGGAAGGTTGAGCATCCAAGAGAGTGTGGAGTATAAGCCACCTTTAATGTGGTAGACTTGAGCCCCTATTTGGATGATGTGCCCCTTGAGAATTTAAGGTAAAATTCTCTTCTACAAGGAAAGGATGATGGAGATCACACCATGGATAATTTAACTTCTGCCACTTCAGTTCAAGAAATCTAGTCTACGGTTCAAAAGACATTAGACGAAGGTGCTAGTTCAACTGAATGCATACGTTTATTTCTCAAGCCTGCATTCTATCACTTGAATAGCAGAGGATTAAGTCTTATATGGGAGTAAGTAAACTCATTTCCTAGCCTACAAGAAAGCTATTAGATGATGGAAGTTACTCCAAAGGCTGTTGGCTAGCTAGGGAGATAAGTCAGGGAAGCAATAGACCTTTCCCAATTTCACTTTAGTAAGTCCAGTTATGGGGTGTCAAATTTGAATATGTGTTGCAGGAACTTGGCTGAGTTGAGAGAAATAAAATGTGTCAAAAATATTATCCTAAATGTCCTTAAAGTTACAGTTACAGATCAAATTACATTAGTCATTAACCAAGTCAAGTACGAAGCAAATCGCCTTTAGTCAGTTGGTTCACTAGCTACTGCTCACTTGTATCTATCTGGGGCATTACCAATGCCAGAGACTACAACTTACTATAGATAATCATCATCAGCATGGCCTAGATCTTATATAAACTTGACACATTATTAATGGAGATTAGTCAGCTGAACACGTGTCAAAGATCGAGCTAAACCTGTTTTTTAAGGGCTAGTAGGGTCTAACTTTTGTTTCCTATTTTTTTAATCTATTGTACTTTAACTTAGCCATTATGATGGAGAGTGAGGCTCAGTTTAAAAGCATAATTCTGAAGATGTAGTACCCAGTTATTGTTTTTTAAAAGTTGAATAAAGCTCCTTCTCTTTGGATTACGTCTAGCTTATCCTATAAACCGGTGATTGTATATGGTGATCTAGTGAATCTTAGTTTATTAATTAGCGGTGTCTCTCATCCAATTAAGATCTAAGGGCCATGATTCAAGTTTAGTGGTGTATCTTATCCAAGTTGAATCAGTTTCATGAAATTTGCTTAAGTTTACAATCAGTTACACTAGATGTGTTTGTAAGTGTTCGAGTGAAGAGTTCCTTACAATGGCTATTCTCTCTTATTCTTGCTTGAATCTCCAATAATTTTCTCCTCCTCAGTAGCCTCCTATTCAACCGAGGAGATAATTCCCCTATTAGGATCATCCAAAGCGATGTCACCAAGGCCTGGGCACTTAAAACGCCTTTTGATGCCCAAAGGGCTGGAGTTAGGTCTACTTTAAGGGGATAGGCTCTTTTATGGAACTTTTGGTTCTTTTGTTAGGGTGAAAGTGTGTGAAAGCATGGGTTTAGGGAGTGGAAATGAGCTTCCCTTGTTAAAAGGTTGGCCCTTTTGGTGGAGCTCTAGGAAAATCACCTTTGAGGGGATAGGCTTTTGTTTGTACCTCACCATGGTTGGTCTTCGGCCTAAAACCAAGTCTACTATATGAGCATACCTAGGATCAAGTCCTCATAAGTACCTCACAATGGTCAGTGTTCGGCCTTTTGGAGATCACACTTGATCAGCAACTTTTTAAATTATCTAGTATACTCCTCTGCACTTATGGTTCCTTAAGTAAGGTTGTCTAGTTGGGAGTATCTATCTTGAAGGTAAGAAGGGGGTAAGAAATGGTCTTTAAGCTTAGACTTCATTTTTTCCCAAGGCTGAATTTTACCCTTTCTTTTATGAATTTTTTAGCACACAAATTAGTCCATCAAAGAGAGGCATACTTTGTAACTCTAAGAGTAACAAGCTTTAGCTTCTTATTCTTCGGGATCGACTTATAATCAAAGGCTCTTTTAATGGTGTGAAGCAATTCTAAGAAGTCATTAGGGTGTAGCTTCCCTTTAAACTCCAGAACCTCAACCTTAATGTTATTAAGGTTAGGTTGGCTCCTCTTTGCTTCTTCGCCTTCTATATGGCTCATCTTTACTAGAATAACCATAGAGCTTGTTTTCTTTTGCATCTTCTCCATAGTAAAAAATGGAGGAGCTTTATGAATGAGAGCTCTTAATGTTCTCCTTGTTTTGGTTCATGGCCCCACCAAGTTAGCAACTCAAGTACTCATTCTGATTCTTTGTCTGCATATGATGAAATCTCATTTCTTCATATTTCTTCATGAGAGGTTTAAATGTCTCTTTTAATGTCATGCTAGCACTCATGCCTTACGTGGGCTCAAAATCGGGTACTTTGTGTTTAGATTTTCTTTGGGTAGTGCGGTTGTGTTTGGGGCTATGGTTCATAGCCAAAGGGAAACCTTAGCTTCAATACCAAAAATGATGTATTCCCTCTAGGTCAAATTTATACTCAACCAAGAAAGAGAGTTGAAGTAAGCGGCAAAGTAAGTAACTATAAAAACTCAAACGCAAACTTAAACTAAGGCAGAAAGTGTGAAGTTAGTGAAACTAACACCACTCTTGGATGTAGAAATATCACCAAGAATAATGTTAAGACCCTTAAAACTCTTGGTTATAGAAACACCACCAAAGAGAAGCTAAGACTCTTAGTAGATCATCACCTTACTCAGTTAAAACCAAGGATAAGCCAGGGGAGAGTTTCAGTGTTTAAAAGAGCAAAAGGCATAACTTCTTTCATAAATTCATCAAAGTAAGCTGCAAGGGGTGATACACTCCCTCTCTGTTTGCTCATAATAGCTGGAAATTCAAAATTAATCTAGCTAATCAAAGTAATAATTGGGTTCTCAAAATAGCCTACAAAAAGATGGAGGCATTCTTAACTTGAATCGTTGATTGTTAATCTTGAGGACTTAAGGGTCGAGTTATGGATTAATAAGGACTAATCGGATGCCTTAATCTCTAATCAAGTACTCTTGCAACTGGATACTCCCTTGAGAACCAAAAAATAAGTCATAATCAACTTGTTCCCTCTCATGGGCTATACCCAAGTAAATGGAACTAAATCTCATACTTTGTTGGTTAATATCTCCCCAAGTGTGTAATTTTGCAATGTTTTTTTTTTAGCCACTTGATAATATTTTGACGTTAATATTAGTCCATAAAAGTTTTAAACAAAAACTTGGTGAATTGGTCGTAAACACTGAAGCATTTCTAGGGCCATGTAAAATTAGGAAGTTTTGTGTACTGGACTTGTACTGCTGATTTAAGGGGGCAAATGGACTCCAAATCATTTGCAACTTGATTTATTAGGAATGAAAGTTATCAAAATTAAAATTAGGATTACTAAATCCTTAATAAATGAGGCGGAGGATTAGGAAATTAAGTGTGTAAAACATGATTTGGACACTGGTTCCAAACTTGCAAGGGCTGAACTTTACCTAAGCAGAGCTTGGACAACTCCTTAGACTTTGGCGCTTGAACTTAGACTTCCTTCACTTGTTTAAGGATCTAATGACTGCTCAATGGATGGATCTCCATCATCCTCCCGTTGTTGAAGGAAATGTTTCCTCAAATTTACTAAATAATCATCGTCTAAGTATGTAGTTAAATCTATCACATTGAATGTGGCTGAAACGCCAAAGTCTCTGAGCAAATAAACCTTGTATGCATCACCATTCACCCTTTTCTTGTATTTGAAAAGGAGCAGTAGGCCTTGGCATTAACTTGTTCTTTATTTCTATGGGAAATGCTCCTTCCATAAATGAATCCCAGCCAAATCTCTGGGTTAAAGCGCCACTCTCTTCATATAGTTGTTTCTTGAGCTTGGTGGGGGTCATTGGATCTCTTAATCTCTTTATAACTAGCTGATAGAGCTTTCGAATCTCCTCCACTCTCTTGCTTGACTCTACAATTGGCTTTTCATCTACGTCATTGGGACGAGATTAAGGGGGCTTAACGGATCAACCTCATAGACAACCTTGAAGGGAGGCATTCTCATTGTCTTGCTTAGTGCCTTGTTGTAAGAAGTTTCTATATGTGGGAAAAGTAAATCCCAAGTGTTAGCATCAGAGTTAAAGAAATCCCTCAAGAGATTTCCCAAGGTGCTATTAGTGACCTCGAGTTGGCCATCTATTTGGGGATGACAAGTAGTGATATACTTAAGCATAGATCCCATCTTCTTCTATAAGGTCATCCAGAGGTGACTAAGGAACTTGGTGTCATGGTCTGAAATAATGGACCTAGGTATACCATGCAATCTCATTACTTCCTTGAATTATAACTCGATAATGTTAGTGGGATCGTTAGTCCTGTTGTAAGGTATGAAATGAGCCATCTTGGAAAGGTGGTCCATCACCGTAAAGATGAAATCTTTGCTCCTTTGAGCCTTCAGTAACCAAGGATGAAATCTATGCTCACATCAACCCAAAGAAGGGTCAGAATGGGCAAAGGTGTGTATCATTCGTGAAGGTGTGAGTAACTCTTAGCCACTTGACAAGTATCACACCTTCTGAAGATATCTTACACATCCTGACTCATGCTAGGCCAAAAGTAAAGTACCCTTTGCATGATAATGGTCTTATTCTCGGTGAAATGACTGGTCATTAAAGCCTCATGATCTTGTCTAATCACCACCTCATAAGCGCTATATTTGGGGATGCATAATTGGTATCCTGAAATAAGTACCTCTCTTTAATAAGGAAATGTCCCTTTGGATGCATTTGACATTCCTTGTAAAGCTCCCCAAAGTGTTTATTATCAACATAAAGATCTGTTATACGCTCAAATGCTAGGATACAAGCATCTAGTTGAAATAAGGGTAGGTGCCTTCTTGATAAAGCATTGACTCCTTGATTTAGATTCCCAAACTTGTGCTTGATTGTAAAGTGGAAAGATTGGAGGGATTCCTCCTACTACGCATGCTGTGAGTTAAGCTTATGTTGCCTTTGAATGTACATCAACACCTCATGGTGAAAATGTAGTATAAACTCTCTAGCCACCAAGTAATAGCTCCAAAGATTGAGACTCCTCATAATGGTATAAAACTAGTTATCATATACGGAGTACTTTCTTCTTAAATCACTTGACTTCTCATTAAAGAAGGCTAGGGGTCTTCCTTCTTGAGTGAGCAATCTACCCCACTCTGAAAGCATCACATTCAACCTCAAAGGCCATATCAAAATAAGGTGGAGCTGGCATTGGCGGTTGAGTAATCATGGACTTGATTTCTTCAAAGGCTTCTTGAGGTTTAGGGGTCTACTTAAAAGATGAACCCTTGATCACCTCAGCCTTGGGGGCCATAATGGGGCTAAAAATCCTTAAAATAGATGATAAGAATGAGGCAGCCTATGAAAACTTCAAATATAATGAATGCTCTTTGGAATAGGCTAAGACCAAACAACCTCCACTTTTCTTTCACCCACCCTAATGCCATGGGAAGTCATAACATAACATAGAAAAGTCACCTCATTTATGAAGAAGTTGCACTTGTTAAGTTACCATAAAGCTCTCCTTCTTAAGAACCATCACCAGTTAAGTTAGATGGTCTCTGTGTTCCTTTAGTTCTTGCTACAGATCAATACGTCATCAAAGTGCATCACTTAGAACCTACCAATTTAAAGCCGAAACACTTGGTTCGTAAGCCTGACAAAGGTATTTAGTGCATTGGATTATCTGAATGGCATTACAAGGTCATCATACAAGCCTCCGTTAGTCTTAACAGCCGTCTTCCAGTCATCCCCTCCTCTACTTTGGATTTGATAATAGCCACTTCCCACATCCACCTTGGAAAACACACTAGAGCCATGTAGCTCATCTAGCATATCTTCAAGCAATGGTATAGATGCCTATACTTGATAGTGATCTTGTTAATGGCTTAGCTATCCACATATGTCTTTATGCTTCCATCTTTTTTTAGGGACTAAAAGAGCCCAGACAGCACACAGGTTATGAGAGTCCCTAACTAACCATTTAGGGATCAGTTCCTTCACCTGCCTTTGAACCTGTGTG
>NCQT01061313.1:31201-43739 GCA_002740465.1 Stenocereus thurberi
GACATGAGCAAAGTCCTCAAGTAGTGAAATGGATAATGGATGACTTGGAGAAGAGCTCTCAGAGTCATTAAGGGATGTGAGAATCCACTCTCTAAAAGCTTTAATCTTATAGTAAGAAGCTTTAACATGTGGTTCACTAAAAGTGACTGAGAGGTCCAAAAACTCATGGTTCTTATATGGCTTGCTTTGATGGAGTTGGGAAGGGAATCAATGGGGGTAATCTTCTTCCTATCCTTGGAGGAGGTGTAGGCATTCAACTCACCTTTGGACCAAATAACTAAGCTCTTCCTAACACATTAGGGCACACATCTAAAGGGGATAATGTCACACCATAACGCATCTTGGTGGTTCTTAACAACACAGAAAGAAATCAAGCATCTCGAATTAACTTACAAACCTTTACCTGATTGAGCTATTGGATGCTGTATGGATGAGGGTCGGTAGCTTGGAGGCTAAGATTTTCCACCATGATAAGTGAAGCTGCATTAGCATAACTCCATCCATCAATGATCTATGAGCACACTTTGCTTTGGAGTGTGCATCTAGAGTGAAAGACATTCTACCTTTGCTTTTCTTTAGTCCTTTAAGACCACTTAAGGCCCTTATCATTACCAACAACTTTCCTTCATCTACCTCCTGCATAGCTGTCTGTCATTCTGTCATGAAATACACCTCCGTTTCCTCCTCCTTAGTAGCCTACGATTCAGCTAAGTAGATAATTCTCCTATTAGGATAGTCGGAAGTGATGTGACTAAGGCCCAGGGGCTTGAACCGCCTTCTACTATTCATAGGGCAGGGTTTAGGTTGATTTTGAGGGGCTATGCTCTTTTATGGAGTTTGATTGTTTTGCACGGTGGAAGTGAATGAAATTGTAGGTTCAGGGGGCGGAAATAAGCTCCCCTTGTTCAAAGGTTGGCTCTTCGGTGTTGGTTTACGAAAGTCTCTTTTGAGGAGTCCACCCAGGATTAAGTCCTCCTAACTACCTCATAATGGTTTGCCCTTCAGCCTCTTGCAGACCATATTTGATTAAAGGCTTTTCAAATTCTCTGGTATACTTTTCTGCACTAGTGGTTCATTGAGTCAGGTTGTGAAGTTGGGGGTAACTATCTTAAATTAAGAAGGCGATTTTACACTTCTCCCAAGTCCAGATTTTACCCTTTCTTTTTCTAGCTTGTTTGGCACGTAAATTAGTCCACCAAAGAGAGGCATACTTTCTAAGTCTAAGAGAAACAAGCTTTATGTTCTTATCCTTCTAGATCTTCTTATAATCTGATGTTTGAGCTTTTACAAAACTCAAGCAAGGCAACATGCAATGTGGGTAGTGAGCTTTTAATATGGGAAGTAATGACATTTAAACATAAACAGAGGATATGCAAGAGCTAAAGGCAATGCCACCACCCATGCTAAATCAATATTACACTCTCTAAACTCTAAAGGCAATGCCATCAAGTTCACATTAAGGGAAACCACTCAGTTTTAGTTATCAAACATATTATTCAAAGTGAGATTTAAGGAGATGTGTTTGAAACATGAAGCTACGCTTTTCTTTCTTGAAAATTTGAATACAACAAGTGCCCAAGTAGGCTTATATGCACATCTCCGAGCAACAAAGCAAGCAAGTAAGTTCTGTCTTCATTAGGAATCCTTAGTCTAGCTTAAACTTAACCAAAATACATAATAAGCTTAAGCTAATTACAATGTGCGAGTATATTAAATACATGCTATTTGGACTAAAGTTAACCTTGAACATGATTAATTAACTCTAGGTACACAACTTGTAGATTGGAGAGAGAGAAAATGGCTTCTGAGATGACCTCTCTTTTTAACAAGCCAATCAGATTGCAAGTAGTTGTCAAACTCCTTCCCAATTAGGCAACTTGCCTTCCAATGTTGCAAAAGAAGCCATGATTGTGTTATAAAACATCCAAGTTGCCATGGGAGCAAGTAAGAAGGTCATAAAACCCTTCCTGCCAAGAAATACTAATCTAAAATTAGAATAGTTCTATTAGGCTCAATTAACCTGGTTTACCAATGAAAATCATAAAGTCGGTTCTCTAACCTCTACTTAATTTAGAACTAGTTTTAACACATGGATGGGTTCCTTATGATGTTAACAAACACCTAATTAGGAAAATCACATTGAATTAGCTTTAGGTAAGGTAACCAGTCATAAACTGAACTCCAGTTAGAATAAAGCTCAAACTGCAATGATCAACTGAATATAGTTAAAACTCCCCAGAGAACATGGGTTGATCTTAAATTCTCTTCATAGCTTGGTATCTTAGGATGTTGGATATCATTCTAAGAAAAAAATATTAATCCTAAATTAGGTTTTTGGTGGCGATCCCATTTAATTTTTCAAGATAGGCAGAATGCGTATACACTACACATGTTGTCTGTTTAGACCAATGTAGCAAAAAACCTAAAACTTAGGCTAAAGTTTAGTATTCTTAGCAAAAATACATGGCATAGGAAGTGCAAGAAAGTAGGACTTACCCATAGGACATCTTGAAAACTCCAAGGATCACGACATCCAAAACCATGCTCAGTTCTGGATTTGAACCGGAGAACAAGGAGTGAATATGAGTGATCAATGCCTTTTTACATTGGTCTTCCTTAGGTTGATGAGTACCTCGATCTTGATTTGGATTTTAAGAAGTATTCAGGATACCTTGCTTTGCGTCCACCTTCCTTCCTTTAGAAAGATTTTACCTCAAATTCAAAGGGTCCTAAGAACAATCCTCCATAGAGGGAACTAAGACTCTTGTATTGAATGTGGTTGAAACAGCCAGATCTTTCAGGAGTTATGGTTTGTGTGCATTGTCTCCCACTCTCTCAATGATATTAAATAGTCCATCCCCTCTTGCCATATGCTTAGTCTTTCTTCTGGATGGAAACCTCTCTGCTCTGAGGTGTAGCCAAACTAGATCTCCCTCGCTGAACTCTAAATGCTTCCTTGTTTGCTCTTCCTTTGTAAGCTACATTGTCATTCTCAACATGGTTTCTTCCCTACTCTTGTAGCTTCTTCATCTTTCTTGCCCTTCGCTCAGCATCATAACTTAATTTTGACTCACTTGGCTTCGGCAAAAAGGCTATGGGAGCAAGAGGGTGTTAACATGCACTCAAAAGGAGATTGCATTGCAGCAAACGATAGAGCTCAGTTATGAGCAAACTCAGCATGGGGCAGCCACAAATCCTAATCTTTCAAATTCTCACTCACCAAACTCTTAAGCGAAGTACTAAGGGCTTAGTTAATTAACTCGATTTAGCCATCAATTTGGGGATGATAGGTCATACTAAACAATAGTTTAATGCCTAGTAGATTCTATAAACACCTCTAGAGTCAGGTAGAAACTAAAGGTCACGATCAGATACAATGGCCTTATGCACACTATGGAGTCATTTTGGAGAACACTATAGGTCCTAGGGAGAGGGTCAAAGGTACGGGTAGTAGAGGGTACAAACCTTAGTGAAACTAACTTTTAGCTTTATGGCAAAGAGAACAAATTAGGATGAACTTGTGCATGTCTCCTCCCATCTTAGGCTAGTAGAAATGCTCCTTAAGTATGTCAATTGTTTTATTTGGACCAAAACAGATAGCTAGGGCACCACCATGAACCTCTCCGAACCATAACTCTCTCAAAGAGCACTTGGGAATGCATAGATTATTGTTCTTGAAAAGGTAGCCCTATTAAATGGTGTAGGGTTTATCGTTTAAGATTTCCCTCAGCAAAGGCTAGAAATATGGGTCCTCCTTGTAAAGCTCTAACATTGAATGAAGCACAAGAACTTTATCTTCTAAAGCAGAAAGTAATTCATACCTTCTAGAAAGGGCATCCCTAACCACATTCTGCTTTCCACTCTTATGTTTGCAAGTAAAGTTCAATGATTGTACAAATTCCACCCACTTAGCATGTTGAGGATTAAACTTGTGTTAACCATTGATGTATTTGAGTGCTTGATGGTCCAAATGCAAGACAAAAGGTCTATGCTGAAGGTAATGACCACAATGACCCCACAACCTCACAATGGCATATAACTCTTTCTCATAGGCATTCTAATTGCATCTAAAACCATTGAGTTTCTCACTGTAGTAGGCAACGCACCTCTTAAACTGAATTAGAAAGGCTTGTATTCCAACCCCACTTGTATCACATTCAAACCCAAACTAATCTTCTATGTTTGGAAGGGCCAAGGTTGGTGCTTGGCATAGCTTCTTGCCAATCTCTTCAAAGGCTCTCTGGCAGCCTCAGTTTACTTGAAAACTGCTTTCTTTATACAACCAGTGATGAGTGCCACGATGGAACTGAAATCGCCAATGAATCTCTTATAGAAAGAAGCCAAACTACGAAAACTCCTCACTTCTACGACACTCTTGGGCTGAGCCCAAGTTGGCCTAGCTTCAACTTCACTTTAATCAACTTGAATTCCTTTTTCAAAAACCACATAACCAAGGAAAGTGAGTTGTCAAGTAAAGACTTCTCTGTCTTGGTGTAGAGTTTTTGTCTTCTTAGAACCCCAAAAACCTATCTCAAATGCTCCTTGTCATCTCTCATTCTAGTTGTAAACCAGAACATCATCAAAATATACTATAATAAAATGACCAATGAAAAGTTTAGGCACCTCATTCATCAATCTCATGCAAGTACTAGGGGCATTAGACAAACCAGATGGCATTACAAGCCATTCATGCAACCTTGCTTTGTCTTAAAGGATGTTTGCCCCTCATCTCCATCCCTCATGCTAATTTGATGGTATCTAGTTCATAAGCCAATTTTGTAAAACACCTTAGCACCATGTAGCTCATCAAGCATGTCATCAAGTCTAAGAACAGGATACCTATACTTGATTGTGATATTCCTAATGACACGACTATCCGCACACATCCTCATGCATCCATCCTTCTTAGGGGCAAGTAAGTCTATAACTGAACAAGGCCTCATACTCTCCCTAATGTATCCTTATTAATATGTTTTTAAACCTACCTTTGGAGTTTGTTGGTTTCTGCAGGATTATATTTATAAGCTAGTTTGTTTGGTCATGAAGCTCAGCATAGTAAGTCAATATGATGTTTAGTACCTCTAAGTGGAGGTAATCGTATGAGTAGATCACTAGGAAAGACATCCTCAAACTCTTGCTAGGGTATCTGCTCCTCTCCTTTTTCCAACACAAACAAGGCATAAGTAGTTTTACGATCACTTATGGAGCTCTTAACCCATGTGTTACTTGGAAATAGGGCTTTCTCACTCGTGTTTCGCTCCTAATTTATCCTAATACTAGGCTGGACCTGATTAAGGAGCAAACGAGCGAGAGCATACCTATGACCTTTGACTTTAAAGCAATAAGCATCGATTTTTCCATAATCAATAACACTTTTGTCCAACTGCGAATGCCTCCCGATTAGCATATGGCCAGCAATGATAGGTAAAACATCACAAAGCACTTCATGTTCAAAATTACCAATGGGTTAAGCAATCAAGGGTTGTTTGGTAACATGCACTTCATTTCTCTTTTTAAGCCACTAAGGTTAGTAGGGTCGTAGGTATTGGACAGTAGGTAGTTAAAGTTTAACAGTCAAACGGATGAAAACTATATTTGTGTGAATGCCCCCATCAATAATCCAGCTACATGCCTTACCTCGGATGGCGCACAGTGAGCGAAAAATGTGTTCACTCTGGCTTTCCTCTTGGGGTCCCTCCATGGTGTGCAAGATCGTTATCAGTATAAGCATCTCGCCCATATTAGGAGCTAGTACAATATGTTGGTGCTCCATTTCTTCATCCTCCTCACATGTTCTGAAGTGAATCTCGTTAATCTCTTCTATCTTCTAGATGGTCAGTGCTCTTCTATTTAGACAGTCATCTTAAAAGTGACCACACCCTTTACATTTGAAGCATCTCTTACGATCAAGCTTCTTAGGGAACTCTTTAACAATCCCTTCCCTTTATCCTTGCTTGTATCCTCTCTTGGTGTAGCTTCGACCTCAGAATGGGCAAATGATTTAGTTTGTATGTTTGGTCGAGAATAAGAGCTAAAGAATGGTATGTTGTTCTTAGAGTGTTTTTCAACTTTAACGGCCAGTTTTGCAAACATCCTCAATGGCCTAATAATGTTGCAACTCAACCTTTTTAGCAATGTTGCGATTAAGGCCTCTTAGAAATCTAACCATGGTCTGCCAGGATTCTTCTTCTAAGCTACTCCAAATCTAGAGGTGCTCAAAGTCTCTTGTGTACTATTCTATAGCCATACGACCCTAGCGCAAGGAAGTGACCTTTAAGTAATGATCATGCTTGTAATTATCGGGGAGAAACCACGTGTATATAAATTTCGTTAACTTAGATGAAGCTCTGATCTGAGACTTGCCTTCTTTGTTTCCTTAACTCTTTGTGTTTTCATACTAAAGAGAGGCATACTTCTTCTATTTAAGAACAATAATTTTAAAGCCCTTTTCCTAAGAATATTCTTTGATTTTAAAGAATCTCTCCCAGGACTGAACCCATTCAAGATAAAGTTCAAAGTTCAAGTTGCCTTTAAATTAATGGGGTTCAAATTTAATGCCCTTAAATGATCCATCGGTTGTCTAGGATGTCTCCTTATCCACCTTAAAGGCTCATCATCTTTGGAAGACAACAACTAAGTGGAAGGGCACTTCCCCCTATAAGAGCCCCCATTTCTTCTCCTCCCCCCTCCGATATCATCTCTTGGACCAGCTAAAACCTTCTTTAACCTGGTGATTATGGTGGTAACCTACATGGATATGGTTTGGAAGTTTTGCAGAAGTTGGTGGATGGCATTTCCTCTACCCAACTCACAAGCTTGTCCTACACCAAGTCCCCGGGGGACGTTATGTTGGGGGTTATTGCTTTCTCCTTCCCTGGACATGGATGGAATTCAATATAGGATGCTTTGAGGAGCTCGGTTCATTGTAGTTGGGTCTTATGTTTGGGCTAACTAGGTTCTTTGTAGCATTTTGGAAACCTGGTTTTCAAATAGGGTTAGATTGCAGACCAATGAATCGGTAAGAAAAACACTAATCAGGTTATGCTCTCGTACCACTTTGATGCGTGAGCTTACGAAAAACTCGAGTAAGGTAGCACGTCATCTGGGCAGTGAGCTTTCAATATAAGCAGCAATGGCATTTGGACAGAAATAGAGGATATGTAAAGGTTAAAGACAATGCCACCACCCAAGCTAAACAAAGATTCCACCCCCTAAATTCTAAAGGCATTACCACAGGGTTCATATTAAAGCAAACCACCAATTTTAGTAATCAAATAGATTGCTCAAAGTGAGATTTAAGGAGGTGTGTGTGGAACATCAACCTAAGCTTTTCATTCATGGAAATTTGAATGCGACAAGTAGCCTAGTAGGCTTATGTGCACGTCCTCTAAGTAGCCAAGCAAGCATGTTCTTTCTTGGTTGGGAATATCCTTAATCAAGCCTAAGCTTAACTAAAATACAAAAGAAGCTTATCTTAAGCTAATTACAATGTGTGAGTCTAGCACATGCCTACTATTTAAACTAAACTCAAGCTTGAAAATGATTACTTAACTCTTAGTAAGCAACTTGCACATGTCGGAGAGAGAAAATGCCTGTAGATATGACCTCCTTTTTTAGTTGGCCAATCAAATTACAAGTGGCTATCAAACTCCTTCAAAATTGCCTAACTTGCATTTTGAAGTTGTGAAAGAAGTCATAATTGTGTTCTTGAACATCTAATGTACCAAAGTCCAACAGGCATGTCGTAAAACCCTCCCTACTAAGAAAGATCGCAAAGTCAAAATAGTTCCATCAAGCTTAATTAACTTGGTTCAGCACTAAAAAGCATCTAGTTAGTTCTCCATCCTATACTTGATTTCGAGTATGCTTGTGTTCCTTAGGATGTTAATAAAAACCTCAAATAGAAAAAGTAGGCCCTAAATTAGGTTTAGGTAAGAGAACCACTCATAAAGTTAAACTAGGTTAGAAAAGATCTTAAACTGCGATGGTCAACTGAATATAGTTGAAACCCCTCGAAGAACTTGACATGATCTTGAATCTATTCATGGGTTCATACCTTAGGATTTGGCTGTTATCCTCAAAAAAAATTTAATGATCCTGAATTAGGTTTTAAGTGGTGATCCCATCTAATATTTAAGGATGGGAAGAATGAGATTGCCACTGCATACCTTGCCTGTTTGGACCAATGCAGCAAAATGCCTAACAGTTCGCCCAAAATTGAGGTTCCTTAGCTAAATAAGCCACGTTGGGAAGTCCATCAAAGTAGGACTCGCCTATAAGACGTCTCAGAAACTCCAAAGATCATCCCAGTCAAAACCATGCTTAGTTCTACATTTGACTGGAGAATAAGGAGTGAATCTGAGTAATAAATGCTTATTTACCTTGGTCTTCCATGGCTAGACTAGTATGTTGATCATGATTTAGATTTTGGTATGTCTTTAGGGTACCTTACTCTACATCATAATCAAACACTCTTTCAATGATGGGAAGCCATTCCAGGAACTTATTAGGGTCTAGTTTCCGCTCAAACTCTGGAACCTCAACCTAATGTCGTTGAGGTTAGGTTGTCTCTATCCTCCCTTTCTTGGCCCTCTATGTGGCTCTTCTTCAGTAGAATAACCATCAGGGTTGTTCTCTTCCACATCTTCTTCACCAGGGTTAAAACTAGAGGAGCATTACGAATGAGTGCTCTTAATGTTCTTCTTCCTTTGCTTCATGGCCTTACCAAGTCCGTGCCTCAAGTACTCATTTTGATTCTTCTTCTCCTCATTATGATCCCTTATTTGTTTATAATTCTTTACGACAACTTCAAATCTCTATTCTAAAGTCATGCTAGCACTTATGACTTTAGTTGGCTCAAAACGGGGTTCTTTGTGTTTGGATTGTCCTTGGATAGTAAGGTCGTGTTTGGGGTCGTGGTTCAAGGCCAAGAGGAAACCTTATCTCTAATACCCAAAATGATGTATTCCCTTAAGATTAAACTTATGTGCAATCAAGAAAGGAAGTTTAACCATGAAAGAAAGCAAGCGATTGCAAAACTTAAACTCCAACTAGGATGGAAGGTGTGAAGTAACCAAAACCAACACCACTCTTGGAAATCGAACCACCAGTAAGAATAATGTTAGGGCCCTCAACCACTTCTTGGATACCAAAAAAAAAAATCACCAAGGAGAAGTTAAGACTACTGCTAGTTTAGCACCTTATTTGGCCAAAAGCTAGTGTAAGCTAGAAGAGAGCTTGAGTGTTTAAAGGAGCTAAGGCTCAACCTCTTTTATAAATTCATTAGAAGCTGCTCACATGAGTTATAAGAGGGGGCTATATTCTCCCTCCCAACTTACTTGTTATAGCTAGAAATTCAAAATTAAGCTAGCTAATCAAAGTGATAATCAAATTCCTAAAACAACTTACAGAAGGATGGATGCAATATGAACTTAAAACCTCTTTGATTATTGATTTTGAGGACTTAGGTGCCGAATTATAGCTTAGAAAGGGCTAATCAAATGTCTTAGTCTCTAATCAAGCATTCTTGTAAGTGGATGCTCCCTTGAGAAGCCAAAAACAAGTTATAGTCATCTTGTACCCTCTGTTGACTAGAACCTAGGTAACGGGAATTAAATCCATGACCTTGATGGTTAATAGCTCCGCAAGTGTGTAATTTGCCTTAGTTTCTTTATGGCTGCTTGATAATTTATTTAAGGTACTATCAGGCCATAAAAGCTTCAAACCAAAACTTGGAGAATTGGGCACTAAAACATAAGCATTTTTAGAACCGTGCAAAACTGGCCAGTTCTGCGCACTTAACTTATGCTGCTGATTTAAGGAGGCAAATGGACTCCAAGTTACATGCAACTTGATTTATTAGAAAGATACCTTCTTGCTAGTTAAGGTGTAGGAAATTGAGTGGGCAAACCTACATTTGCACACTGGTTGAAAATGGGGAAGGTTCGAACTTAGGCTAAGTAAAGCTCGCAGTGGATTCCCTTGATTGTTTTAAGGCCCTAATGATTGCTTCATGGATTGACCTCCATTAGAACCAGTTAGAAGCCTAAGTTGGGTCATAATATAGCCTAAACTGTAATAGCCAACTAAATGTTGCTGAAACCTCAAGAAGAACATAACATGATCATGATTTCCTTACATGGCTTGGTGCCTTGAGATGTTGGCTATCATCGTGAGCACAATTAGTGGCCCTAAGTTAGGTTTTCGATGGTGCGTTCACCTAATCTTCCAAGATAGGCAGGATAAGACCACTTCTATATGTCCAGTCTATTGGACCAGTGTAGCAAAATGCATAATACTTAGGCAAAAATTGTGTCTATACATCAAAACTAGATACCTTAGGAGTCGAACAAAGTAGGTCTTTCCCACAACACATGATAAGTGCTTTTATATACTTCATTTTTGGAACGTTTTGTAGTACTCTTTTGAGAATTTATGTTTGATGCAATAATTGATGCTCTTATTCTTATTTTATGCTTGGATATGGTTCTGTGGTGAATTTTGGGGGATTTTAGACCATTTGACCCAGCAATTGGCCCTCATTTAAGTGCATGTTAACCCATCACGAAGGAACCCTAAGTCCTATGCCCATGGAGCAAGAGAAGAGAATAAGATTTCAGAACCAGCAAGAACCACGATCTAGCCGTGTTGAGCTTATAACTGCTAACGTCTTCATCTACCTGCATTGTGCGGCTGAGGATGCTCTATTTTGGTGCTTACAAGTCATGATTTTTAGTTGAAGGGGGAGAACTCAGCACCATGACCATCTCATCACTAGTCACACATCCATCTCTCTTTGGTTAGAATTTAGTTTAGTTCTTTTTTTTTTAAGCAAAAGGAGAAATGAAGGAAGAAGCTTTGTTCTTACAAGCTTGAAGATTCTGGCACAATCGAAGGGCTGTCATTGTTGTAAAGTTTTCCTGCACTTTGAACTTATTCTTGAACTCCTGTGTTTGTTGAATTTGAAATTTGAGTGAGTAGTTTCATTTAATCTAGGGATTTGTTAGCCAAAGTATTGCAATTAGATCGTTTGTTTCTATAAGCTTGTGCTTACTTCTTGATTGGAACGAATTACTTCTATCTTGAGATTGAAATGTTGTGAGTAAAGTTTGGCTAACTTTGCTTACTTATATTAGGCAGTCGAATGAAGTACTGAAAAATGAAGCTCACTACTAGATCACCTTGATAGGACTTGACCTGGCAAAACTCAAGAGAGAATTACATGTTAGGTAGAGACGTAGCATTCGTAAATCTTCAACGTAGACTAAATTAAAGACAGTAGAAAGAATGTTACTTGACTTTGTTTGGGCAATTTAATTTATTTCAAAAGAAAGGATTAAATTTAACTCGATTGCAATTCCTTAAATCGTTCAATTCATGAAAAGTGTTTGCTCAATTCTATGATCCAACTCTTCACTTGGCGAATCGAATTCATAGATGCTTTACTTTGATTTAATTTCCAAATTAGATAATTAGCATATTTAAATCAACTCGTTGAAAAGATTGATTGCTTAGCAATTTCAATAGGGCGTTAACTCGATAGATTACTATGGTCCCTACGGATGATCTATTAATCTAAACCAAAATACCCGTCCGCTTGCGTACATCTCAGGTTTTTTACACCGTTGCTGAGGACCAAATTGTTAACTATTGTGTTAATCTTATGAAATTAACTTAGTGTTTACTGTATTTTTCCTTTCTCTTTGATTGTATTGGTAGTGTTGGTGATTGTGATTGCAGGAATTTTCCCCTTTTATGCAAAGTGCATTTCTGTACGAACCCAATCTTGAGATTGAGAGGACTTTTCAATTAGGAAGAAAGAAGCAAAGACTTTAGGAACAAAGGCGCAAGGCTAGAGACACCTCAATAATTATGGCAGGAGGAGGAGGGCAGTAAAGAAGGACACTTAGGGATTTTGATGCCCCAGGAGTCAAAGGCATTGCCTCAAGCATTGCTCATCCTAATGTGGAGGCAAACAACTTTGAGCTCAAGTCGGCTCTTATTTCTATGGTGCAACAATCCCAATTTGGGGCACCCTATTGGAAGACCCTAACATACTCCTCTCAGTTTTTTTAGAGGTGTGTGACACATTAAAGTTCAATGGTGCCTCTACTGATGCCATTCAACTGCGGCTATTTCCCTTTTCACGTAGGGACAAGGCAAGAGCATGGCTTCATTTTTTGTCTCTCAGATGCATCACCACATGGGATAAGCTTACTAGAGCCTTCCTTGCCCAATTCTTCCTACAAAGCAATATGATAAGTTTGAGGAACTAAATCACTAACTTTACCTATATGGATGATGAGATGCTTTATGAGGCTTGAGAGTGATTCAAAGACTTGTTGCAGTTGTGGCCACACCATGCCCTTCAAATATGCATGATTGTTCAAGCTTTTCACAATGGGGTGACCCAACCTATAAGATGCACTATTGCTGGGACGGTAAGGGGAACCTCGATGAATAGGACTTAGGATGAGGCCTATAATTTGATTAAGGAGATAGCGCTCAACAATTTTTAGTGGTCCAACGAACGAGGCCA
>NCQT01061313.1:53911-66225 GCA_002740465.1 Stenocereus thurberi
TCTCTCCACTTCTCAAATTCATTCTTATGCCCATTTAACTCAGTTTTATAACCCAAGTAAGCTTCTATATACAATCAAAGTTGTTGAACTCACTCAACTTGATCATTTCCTGCTTAAAAAATCCATATCTTTCACCCTCGACCCTCAATTAAGCTATAAACCCCAATATGAAAAGTGAAAGAAGTCTCAAAACACTTTAATTAACAGTGTAAAACATAATTCCCATAAGAGGATTCGTAAAATTGAGCTAGAACCAAAATGTATACAACTTCAGTCTATCCTACGAAGTCTTAGCAAAACAGCCATAACTTTTTCCACACAAGTCAGAATGAAGTGTTTCAAAAGGCTTTTAAAAGTTGACTCATGGATACATAAAATCACAATTTTTCAATGGGCCAAATAGTACTAGTTTGATTGCAAAGAAACCTCTATTTCTAGTCTATTCACATCCCTAATGTTCTTGTTTCCCTCCTTTTCTTCACATAATTTCCCTCTAAAATCACATCTTGAAATCACTTAAGAAAGCCTTGTTTCTTATAATCACCTTACAAAGTCATATTACTTAAATTTTCTCCATAATCATCTACATCAAATTTTCAATTCTTCTTTTTTTAAAAATTAGTCAAAGCACATGCATGAGCTTACATATTTCAATAAATGAACAAAATGGCATTTCATAGTCAATTGGAGAAATTTCCATAATCCACTCCTTTATATAAAATCACCTCAAGTGTTTTCCCAAGTTAAACAACACATCCAAGATTCATTTCTTCATCCAATTATACGCAAATAGTATACTTGATGCTAGAAATAAATCAACGCATGCTTGATCACCAAAACCCTAACTTATGACCAACTTGTTATTGCATTTAAAATCATCCAAACTCAATACAAATATCATGATATCCATTACTAATGCCAAAGATCATAAAAATTAAGTACCAAGATTCAAATCCATCATTTCCAACTCAAGCTCACATGCTCATGCATAAACTCAACCCTAGCATTCTTTTAAGCATAGCCAAGAAATTAAAACATCTAAATGGTTCTTTTTTTGATCAAAATAACATGATCAACAATTAAAACCCACAAGAACGAGAATCAAAACCAAAATCAACAACATAGGTGATAGAGTTACTTGCTTTGAGCCAGAAAAAGGAGGAGAGAGAGAAGCTTGATATTTTGATAGTTTACTTGGTGGAAAATGACTTGGATAATCTTGGCTGAGTTTTTAACTCTAAAACTAACTTTTTGCTAATGATAATTAGGCATAATTGAGAATAATTAGCTACGCAAATGGGTAGTAACTTGTTAGGCCAAAATTGGGCTTAAATGAATTTGGGCACGGCAGAAAATACACTTTATGCAATTGAATTTTCCATAGCTCGAAATTAATTTTTTAGGGTGTTATGAAAGATAATTTAATCTTTTAAATTATATTTATCCGGGCCCATTATCCACTCCCACCAAATTTTATGTTAATCAAAACCTGAATTAGAAAGTGAGGACCCAAATGAATTTTTCCCAATCGGGCTGATTAAATGCGATAAAAAAATGCAATAAAATTAATAACATGACTTAATTAAATAAATAATCATGATTTAGGGTCGCGCTATTACACAATGGGAGCTATTTTGGGAAAGTAGAAGGACAACCAGCCTTATGTTATTTACTATGCAAGCTGGAGCTTGGATAAAGCTCAAGTGAGCTATGCGACTACAGATAAAGAGTTTCTAGTGGTCGTGTTTGCTTAGACCATAGTTGATAATTCCAAGGTAATCATCTTCAACGATCATGATGCTTTGAAGAATTTATTAAAGAAGTCTGACTCTAAACCCCGTCTCATTTGGTGGGTGCTCATCCTCTATGAATTTGACTTAAGGTTCGAGACAAAGACGGTCATGAGAATGTTGATGTTGATCATTTATCTCATTTAGGTCTTGAGGCCGCCTAATCAGGAGCTTCATATCGATGACTCACCTCTAGATGACTAATTCCTTGCTATCTCACACTAAGTTACTCCCTGCTATGCTGTTTTAGTGAATTTCAAGGTGTGCTAGGCGATGCCACCTGGGTTATCTTATTAACAAAGGAAGAAATTCCTTTTTGATGTCAAATACCACATATGGGATGAAGCTTTTTCTTACAAACTATGTGGAGATGGTGTTTATCAAAGGTATTTGTTGAAATATGACGTTTAAAGAATCCATCAATGTCATCATGCTTCAACCTACGGTGGACACTTTAGACCGGATAAGACCATTACAAAGGTGCTCCAATCAGGGTTCTATTATTCCATGCTTTTTAAAGAAGCAAGAATGTTTGTTATGTCATCTCATCACTATCAACAAATGGGAAACATTTCTAAGCGGCATGAGATGCCTCAAAGTGAGATACTTGAGGTGGACCTTTTCGATGTATAGGGGATAGACTTCATGGGTCCCTTTCCTCCTTCCCACAACAATCAATACATCTTTGTTGTAGTGGATTATGCGTCTAAGTAGGTAGAAGTCATGGCTACCCCTTTCAATGATTCTAAGGTAGTCACCAAGTTTCTTAGAAAGAACATCTTTGTAAGATTTGGCAAACCGAGAGTGTTATTGAGTGACAACGGAACTCATTTTTATAATAAGCCACTTGAGTACCTCTTGAAGAAGTACGACGTTTGTTGTAAACTAACTGTATCTTATCATCCCAAAACAAGTGGGCAAGTAGAACATGGAGTTGAAGAGAATTTTGGAGAAGATAGTCAATTAGTCGTGAGAGGATTGGCCTTTGAAGGCAGATAATGCTCTTTGGCATATTGAATCACTTACAAGACTCCGCTAGGCACTACATCATATCGGTTAGTGTTTAGAAAGTCTTGTCACTTCTCAATTGAGTTCGAGCATAAAGCATACTCAGCGATACACACGCTCAATTTCAACCTTGAGCCGGCTGGTGAGAAGAGACTTTGCAATTGATGAACATAATGAATTATTGTTGGAAGCAAATGAGAGTTTCCACTTCTACAAGGAGAGAACCAAGAAATGGCATGACAAGTATATTTTAAAGAAGCATTTTGATGAATGTGATATAGTTCTCTTGTTCAATTCAAAGTTGAGGTTATTTCTGGGCAAGCTCAGGACTTAGTAGTCGGGACTATTTCGAGTCCACACAGTTCATCCCCATGGTGCGGATAAAGTATAGAGTGAGTCAACCGGTTCATTTATGGTAAATAGACAGCAACTTAAGCCTTATTTTGTGCTCGAGCCCTCCATTTTAATCCCAAGCTGAGATAAAACTGAAGGCCAAGCTCTTGACCATAAAAGAGCGCTTCTTGGGAGGCAATCCAAGGTTTTCCATTATTAGTTTTTCTTTGATTATATATAGTGCATTTCTTATTTTAAGAAAAAGATGGAAAAAAAAAACAAAACAACAGAGCAAATAAAAGGGGAGGAAAGAGAAGGAACCTTAAAAAAGTAACAAGATAGTTTTAGAAGCTCCTGATAGAAGCTACTATAGTACCCTAGTGGTGTCTAACTCGATCCATGGAGCCTCTGCCCAAAAATCAAAAATTTTGAAGAAATAGGGATAACCATGGAGGGTTCATGGCAGCCCTGTTCGATCAAGGTAGAGGGTTTTCCACGTCCACTAATGCCATTAGTACATGCTAACAGGTAATTGCTAATAATGATGCTAGTCTCTCCAAGGGCACTATTATTCAAAACCCCTGCATTAGAGTAACCCAACGTGTCCTTACTTATGGTTTGTTTACTTGGGAGGATAGCTTGAATGCTTCTTCTCATCTATCCGAGCTATATTTCTTGCATAGCATGCTAGAAGGGACACAAACTGACCCTGGTTCACTTTTTGCCAATCAATTGTTGAGTGCAGCTATTAGTTCTGCTGAGAGGATAGTAATTGGTGGCGTTATCGTCCTGATCTCTAAGTCTGTTAGTATTGAGCCTAACCTTGATGATTGCGTTTCAGGTTCTAAGAGATTAGTCTTAGCCACCTTCAATAAATGAAATTTTGTACCATAGAGGTTTGCAGGATTCGTTAGATTTATCATGGAAGCATGCTTATATGCCTTTTCCCAGTGTTGACCGCCACTATTTTGAATCCGGATAACCTTCACTATATGTTGGGTGATGAGGAGTTAATTCACCCAGCACCTCCTCCTCCCCATGCGCAACCATATTTAGGCACCTCTAGTACCTCTTGTTCATCCTCTTCCTAGGACTACCCTGCTATCCATGCCACCCTTTGGTCTATCCAAGAAGGACAAGTCTCCTTGCGGCCATATGCCTAATCTAAGCATTCAGCCCTCTGTCATTTTGTTCAAGGGTGGCATGATGAGCTTCATGCGATGATTGCTTCCTAGAACTAATATTTTCAGGACTTTAGGGATTGTTTAGACACTTTACGTGATTAACATATATCTCAACCCCTCCCTCCTTCTCCTCCTCCTCCTTTTTAGAGTGTTTCCCCCCTTCCCCATGACTATTTATGCTTACATTAAGGACAATGCTTTGTCTAAGCATGGGGGACTTGTTGTTTATTTGTGGATATGTGTATGATGTGGCTTTGTTATTAGGTTACATGTTAGATCATGCATTTATTTTTAATTAGAGCATTCTTAGTTCAGCATTTACTTGTTTTTTCTAGGTTTCGTTGCCTAGTTTTAGTTTTATAATTCGCATTTTCAATTTTTAGTTGCATTTTAGGTTTGGCATGCGTAAACTAAAAAAACGGGTAAAATTTTGAAAAGTCAAAAAAAATTCCTCCGATGATGAGTCTTTAGACTAAATAGCTTTCTTTGACTTAATTTGACCTTTTGGATAGTCCTAATTGTGTATACAATTAATAATGAGTTCTTGAAATGTACTTCTTAATTTGACCCTCAAGTTGAATGTGAATTTGCTTAAATTACACTTTGCATGAATAATTGACATGTGACATTAGATGAGCCAGCAGAACCTTGGTGGTTGTCCTATGGGATTTTGCGCTTGATAAGACTAATTTATGAATTCCAGTCGCATATTCTTTTTCATGAGCGAGTATTCATAGATTTCAAATCTCTAAAACTTGGTTCGACACTTGTTCACGATTACACTTAGCATGCACATTTTGGTAATACGATTTAGGCATTATTTGGTACTTATAAGCTACATTGAGCAAAATGCCACCTTCATTATGTATTATTTATCTGTAGCTATCACTTTTGACCCTTTTCACAATGTTTATTGATATAAAGATCCAATCTAGCCCTTAGCCAAATGCATGTCTACCTTGTTTAGCTATGACTGAAGGGTTTCATTTCTTAATTTGAGGAGATTTGAGGATGATGCTAGGAGATGTGGCTTGTTTGGATCCATTTGGGTTGGTTATTATGAGTTGGATTGAGAGGTGTTGCAAGGCATTTAAGTTCTATGCAATGATCATTCTTTTAAACATATGAAAACAATAAAAAAAGTGGAAAAAGAAAAGAAACCAAAAACACAAACAACCAAAGAAAGAGAAAAAGAAGACAAACTAGAGGAAAATAAACTATGTGAATGAAAAAGGTTTTTGCATATATGTCATTTGGAATGCCTGAACACTTTCTCTCATTTGGAATCGACAAGAGGGGATTCTTTACATCTTTTATATGTGTTGGATTGGGTAGTTCCTTTTGTGTACATAAGAAGTGATGGTCTTTGCCTTTAGCTTTTGGTCTCTCGCTCTATAATACCTAAAACAATTGCTCCCTTACAAATCTTTACGCAAAAGCACTGTTACAACCCTATTGAAGTTCTCATGATTGCCTTGTGTGTTTTGTATTCTTGTGATGCCGAATTTGAGAATATTGTCAAACTTATGGTAGGTTTAATTCTTGGGAATGAGATTTGAGAGAGCCGTTGCACATTTTGAAGCACATGAGTGTTAGGTACTTCATTACTCGAGTGAGGTTCTACCAGTTCTTATTTTTCAAGTCAATCCATGTGTCAATATGATTATCAAGTTCAATTGGGCAATTGATTTAATGTTTGATGAGATAGTTTCTAATTGTATTTTTGAAACCTTCTTTCTCTTATTTGATTTACAAACCTTTCAATAACTGCTGGGCTAACTTGTTAAGTCAGTTCAGCTACTCACGTTGCTATTTATGATTACCTGAGGAGGCTCTTCATCATAGTTGTGGTTTTATTAGTTGCTTGGGGGTAAGCAACCATTTCAGCATAGGGGATTTGATAAGTACCCATACAACATATCATTTTAGGGTCATTTTGATGCATTTTTAGGGGATTCATGAGTTTCATGCTTGCTCTTTACCCCAAAAATCCCATTTTATGCTTGGGTATAGTGCTTTGATGACTTTTGCAGATTTTGAGATCGTTTTGATCAAGCATTGACCCTTAAAAGTCAAGTATATGACTTACCACGGATGCCTCCAGTCACCATGCCCATGGAGAAGAAAAAGAAAGTAGAATAAGAAAAATTTGAGGCAGAGTCCCCACACACTGTCCATGGTGGTGGCTATGATCCGTGGTAGGCCTTAAACTATAACAACTTTGCGTATTACTTGGTTTATGTGGCTAAGAATGAGGATGGCTACTATTTAAAGAGTGGTAGGCTACTTTAAGAAAAAAACCCCAATCTATCTCTTTAGAAATCTCTCAATCGTTTTGTAATTTTTATCACTTTTTTGGAGTAAAAAGAAGACTGGAAGAAGAATTGCTTGCAATTAAAGCCTTGAAGATTGAAGAAATTACCGTGAAACTCCATTGTTCTAAAGTTTTCTCCTCCGTTGTTCTTTAAGCTCAGTAGATTACTTTTGTTTGGTTGATTTTCTTTATTAAACAATTGTGTTTGTTTTTAATCATCATGAGTGAGTAGCTTCTCTAATCTTAGGATTTGACACCCAAATTATGAACATGAATTCGTAATCTTTACCAATAATATGCTTATTCTTCTTTGGAATGTTTCAATTGATCTTTCGTATGAACATTGAGAGTCATTTTGGCTAAACTAACTTGCGAATATCAAACAGATGGATGAAAGGAGAAAACCATTATTAGGTTGGCAAGTATAAACTTAATATAGTTGCTTTTGAGAGAAAGTTCATTGTTAAGAGGAAATTTGAAAATGCAAATTCTAAATCTTAAACTAAATAAAGAACCCCTCTGAAAGAATGGTACTATCCTTAGTCTGAATAGTTCAATTCATTTTGAAAGAAAGGATTGGATATCATCTGTTTGTCAACCTTTGCTTTATCTAAATTAGAGTAATCATGGACATTATTTATCAAATTCGATTCATAATTGATGAAACAAATCTCACGACATTTTTAAATGATAGAATTCTAAAATCAGCGACAGATTTACTTATTTAAAAATTTCTCCAAAATCATCTCAAAGTTGCTTAGCATTCTAACAAAGGATGAACTCAATAGATTGCATTGCTCCCCATGAGAACTATATTCTATCTAAACTACAACACCCTTATGCTTGCGGGCCTATCACATAACCTGCGATTCTCTTCATGGCTTGATATTTAAGGATGTTGGCTAACTTCTTGAGGAAAAAGATGGAACCAAACCTGCTGGAGGTTTAGGAAATCATGTATACAAAACGGTGTCTACTGAATCAAAGCCGGGTAAGGCTGAGCTTTGCCTTAGCCATGCTTGGATCATGACTTGGACCTTAGTGCTTGAACTTGAACTTTCTAGATTGGCTTGAGGGACCAAATCATTCTCCATGGATGGACATCCATAAGTAAGGTTGGAGTTCAACCTTCTTAGAAATACTAGCATTGAGTCCCATAAGGAACCACACCACAGTTTCTTCTTCTTCTTCTTCGAAACCACTGTAGATTTGGAGTTCCTCAAATCCACAAATGTAATCGTCGGCACTAATGTACCTATCCTTACTCTTCCTTAGGCAATAAGAAGCAACAAACTTAGACATATTGAAATACATATGCTAGAGTTGGAATATCGTGTGATCTTTCAAGTGATACAGAAACACCACACCTAAGGGTCACCTGGGTAGTTAGTTCAGAGCTTCCTAGATACAGAAACACCACCAAGAAGAGCTAAAATCACATAGTGTACCATCACTTGAGTTGCCAACTCTTGATATAGCCATCTAGGCATTTTGAGAGAAAATTGAGTGTAAAACTCAAGTTCTCTATTTCAAAGGTAGTAATTTGAATGCATTACAAAAACAAATAGGCTTAATATGACCTTCCCACTTGCTTCTTATGACTAGAGGCTAATATAAAGCTAAAGATGCTAATAAGCTCAACCTCGGAGACATAGAAGTAGATTTGGACTAAAACCAGTAACAATGTGATACCTATTCTAATTACTCAAGCGCTTAAATAAGGTGTCAACAAAGCTAGCCTTCAATGGAAAATCTTGGAACCTCAAACACTGCCTAAATTACTAGCTTAGGCCACTTGCAGCTTGATTAGACCAATTGATTTGCTTTCTGACAAGCAAAATCGCAACTAGTCCATAAGGTGTTCTATACAAACTTCAACTAGATAAGACAAGCCTTGGGGGCTCTATCTGCCATCTTTTGGAAGCCCATTTGAAAAAACTTTGGATAAATTTTCCAGGCTAGAATGCACATGAAATATACATGCCAATAAGACTTCAAATTTCTCTCTAAAAATTGGGCTATGTTAGATTACTACTCTGATTGCATTACCTTGATTTTTAGCTAGATTGTAAAACCTTATGAGCTCACTAAATGATGAAATCTACTTTATTCAACCATAACTAGGTCAGATTGAAACTGAGGGGGGATTGAAATGTGTCACCTTCAACATCATCAACCCTAATTATGTTCATAAACACAGGCTAGAAATAAGTTGAATCAGTCTGGACTTTTATCTAGCTGCGATAGCTGATTCTTGACCTTAGCTGTGATCTTCTTGATCTTTACTGGACTTAGGCTCTCTCTTGATATCTCACCATACGCAGTAAGACTCTTGGTAGGGGCTCATATCAGCCACATTGAAGGTGATAAAGACTCCTAACCCCCCAGGTAGATCCAGTTTGTAACCATTAGGCCTAATCGTCTCTAAAACGTCAAAGGGGCCATCTGATCTTGACATTAGGTAAGATTTGGTTTTGCTAGGAAATGTCTCCTTCCTGAAATCAAGCCAGACCAAGTCCCCCAATTGAAAGTAAACATCATTTTGGTATTTGTTAGCCTGATTGTTGGCCACCTCGTTGCTTATCTCAATTTTGGCCCTTACTTTAGTGTGGAGATACTTCATCTCCTCGGCTCTTTTGTTTCCTTCCCAATGGAACCTAGTGATTATACGCAAATGAACCAAGTATAGTGGGAGATTCTAACCATACACAATCTGGAAAGGAGATAGCTTGATGGCTTTGCTTGGGGGCCCTGTTGTAAGCAAACTCAGCATGAAGGAAGTAGCTCATCCCAGCCTTTAGTATTCTTCTTTACAAGCACCCTCAGCAGGTACCAATGGTCCTATTGGTCACCTCAGTTTGTCCGTCCTTCTGAGGCTAACAAGTGGTGCTAAACTAAGCAGAGTTCCCATATTCCTCCATAGGGTGAGCTAAAAATAACTCAAGAATTTGGTGTCTCTATCAGAAAACATGCATACGTGAATACTATGTAATCTAACAATTCCCTAAAGAATAAGACAGCTACCTTAGAAGCATTAAAGGTGGTGTAGCATGGGATGAAATAGGCCATCTTAGAGAATATATCAACCACCACCATGATGAAGTCTTTGTTGCTCCAGGTTTTGGGCTGGTCAATGATGAAATAGAGGCTGACATCTTCCCATGGGGCTTGAGGAGCTGGCAATGGGGGTTAATGTCCTTAGAACAGCACATAGCTTTTGTCTTTATGACAAATAGAGCATCTCTTAATAAAAGGCTCAATGTCCTTCGCCATCTTTGGCCAATAGTAGTTCTATTTCATCATAGAACTAATTTTGTTAATCCTAAGTTGCTCAACTAGAGCTCCTACATGGACTTCTTCGATCATTGGATTAGTAACTATATTAGGCCACTCTTTGTGATATACTGCTTACTTCCCTTAATAACAAAGCCTTGATCAATTTGAAATGCTCCCTGATGGTGATGAGAGCATTTCTCAAATAGCTCCTAGAAGTCTTCACTGTTCTTTGATTAGTTTGAAGCCAAGGACTCTTGAGTCAAATATAGACAAAAGCAAGTACCTCCTGGAGAGGGCATCAACCCCTTTGTTGAGTTTGCCAAGCTTATGATGAACCATGAAAGGGAAAGACTGTAAATGCTCAACCCATATGGCATGTTCTAGATTAACTTGCTAGTGTCCTTAGATAAATTTTAGGGCCTAATGCTCTAAGTGTAAGATAAGCTCCCACCAATCAAAAAATGCCTCTAATGCTCTAATGCCCTTATGATGGCATAAAACTCTTTATCATAGGTAGAAAATTTCTCCTTATATCACTCAGCTTCTCACTAAAATAGGTAAAAAGCCTTCCTTCGTGAGATAACATAGCTCCAATACCCACCCTGGAAGCAATACACTCTACCTAAACCACTTTGGCAAAGTTTAGTAGAGTTAAGATGGGGGCACTGATGAATTTCTCCTTGATAACGTTAAAGGCCCTCTGAGCTTGATCATTCCATTCAAAATTTTGGCCCTTGAGTACCTCAATAACTGTAACTATCAGTACGCTGAAGTTCTTCACAAATCTTTTATGAAATAAAGGCAAGCCATGAAAACTTCAAACCTGCTGGATTAAAGTAGGTACTAGCCACTCTCAAATGGCCTTGACCATGCCGTCATCTACTTGAATCCCTTGTGAAGACTTAATATAGTGAAGAAACATAACATGTGAGGTAAGGAAATGACACTTCGTTACATTACTATAGAGCTTCTCTTGGGTTAGAATCTATAGTACCTGATGTAAATGGTCAGCATGCTCTTCCTCAGTCTGATTATATATTAGAATATCATCAAAGTACACTACCACATATTTCCGTATAAAGGGTTTGAGCAACTATTTCATGAACCTCGTAAAGGTGCTAGCAGCATTGGTCAAGCCAAAGGGCATTATTAGCCAATTATACAACCCTCTCTTTATCTTGAATGTTGTTTTCCACTCATCTCCCTCAAAGATACTTATATCCACTTATGAGATAAATGTTTGAGAAATGGAAGCACTATGCAGTTTACTACGAAGGTCGTCTAATCTGGGAATAGGGTACCTATACATAATGGTGATCTTGTTTATGACCCTATTATCCACACATATTCCTATAGTCCTATCGTTCATAAGAACTAGTAGCACTGGGACAGCATAAGGACACAAGCTTTCCCTAATTATCCCCTTAATTAGCAACTCATCCACCTACCTTTGGATCTCATTGGTCTCTTGAAGGTTTATTCTTTAAGCATGTTTGTTTGGGAGTGTTGATCCTAGAATCACCCTAATCTTGTGCTGGACAGATCCTTTAGGTGCTAGATCAAAAGGGAATTTCAGTGGGACAGATGTATTTGAATTCAAACATAAGACATTGTAATAAAGGATGAACAATAAAAGGCATAGCCCTAGCTCAAGGTTCAAAAGGATCAACTCTTGTATAGAAAAAAACTCACTCTCGTGGAGCTTCTCGCTCGATCCATTTCCCATTTTGATTGATCGGGTGCAGGGCCCTCAACTCAGTCTTCACTCGTTCCACTTTAGCCGCTCGCTCATATAGCTCTTGATAAGTGGAGATTAGTTGACCACCTAGCTGGTTACAGATATAGAAAGCTAAACCTTCTTTAAATCTCCTCATCTTCAGCCTTTCAGAGGACATAAATTCGGGGACAAACCTATATAGTTATATGAACTTGCTAGCGTACTACAACACTATCATACTACCACCTATCTTCAGCTCTATAAATTATTTCTCTTTTTATCTTTGGACCATAACGAGGTAAAACTTTGCCCGCAGTTCCTCTAGGAATTTACTTCAAGTGAATTTAGGCCTTACGAGCCTACCCTTAATTGTGTTCCACCAAATATCAGCATCACCAGTTTGATAGAACGTTCTAATGTTCACTTTCTCCTCCTATGGAACCTCTACCAATGTAAACATTTTCTGTGTTCCCCTCACCCATTCCTCTAATTCCACTAGGTCATACTTTCCATCACAAGCTTTAGGGTTGCGTCTTGCCACCATGTCTGCCCGGTTACTATCTCTAGGACACTGAAGGAATCTGTTTCATCAGTTCAGCTACCAAAGTCAGCTAGTAGCTTGGGTTCCCAATGTTATTAGCTAACTCGGGCGGAATTGGGGGCATTTGACCAAAATTTGGTGGTGTATTACA
>NCQT01061315.1:0-15767 GCA_002740465.1 Stenocereus thurberi
AGAAGAAAAAGAAAATTTCATAAGAAAAGGAGCTTTAATATGCAAAGGGGAGAGAAATATAGAAGAAAATATCATAACAAACGAAGTCCTAAAAAACGCAAATTTTTTAGGAAAGCAGCTTATTATCCTGTAAGAAAAAACAACTGCAAATGCTGGACATGCGGAGAAGTAGGACATTATGCTAATGAATGTAAAAATAGAAAAAATAAAAAGCATATTGAAACCTTAGGTAACCTAGACTATGTTGAGTTTCGTGAAGATGAGGCACTAGACCTAGCCTAAAATAGTAACAAAGGAATTGTTGAGATTATCTTGGACAATAAATATGAAGAAAGTGATTATGACGAAACGAGTCATATTATGGAAAGTAACTCGATCATTTTTGGTGATCTTCAAAGACAAGAGTTTGTTGTAGACAGTGATCACGAGGAACTGAAAGGAGATTAGGTCCTTCCCATAATCCAAAAGGACATGATCTATAAAAAGTTCATCTTTCAATTAAAGCGTAGGTATGTTTGCAAGATTATGGAAGGAGATCTAGAAATCAAAGATTGTGAGTATGATGTGGGACAAGTTAATCTCATTAATTGGGAAGACATCTTGAAGCATAACAAAGATACAAAGTATAGGTATATCCAGGTTGGAATGGTCCAAGTTCAAATAACCCCATTACAGTATTATGGCAAGGATATTGATCTTTATGCGTTACTCCATAATATTTGGCATACCAAATTCAATAATCAAATTATCACAGGGATTAAGACTAATTTATGTAATGGATCGGTAGGATTCAATTGTCAGCCTGGATATTATATAAGCTTAAAAGATGAATTTGCCAAAAAACTTCTTATCCTTTAAGATGAAAATAGTTGGAATGGATATGAAAAGAGGAGGATATCCATTAAGGACACTTTGAAAAATTATCTACAAATTAGATAATACTATAGATCCAAAGACTAAGGTCACAATGATAGAGGCAGAAATATTTGAAAGTCCTACCCCTATGCAAAAGATCCAGATGGTTAAATCCAATCCATAGGAGATAAAAATCAATCGGTCATAGATATCTACCTTTGCCAACCCTACAAAAATCAACAAGAAAAATATGATAAAAATTGATGAGAATGGTACAATAACAATTAAACCCTAATATCAAGAAGCATGAGTACAAGATCAGAATGGGGAGAAGGATCTTCATCAACTAAAAAAGAACTTAAAGAAGATTATACAATTATTATGACTAGTAAAATTAGTAGAATGAGTTTTGAATCTACAAGGCCCAGTGTAGATCAAAGTATGAGTCTAGATAGAAGTCATTGAGTATAAAATAAGAACTATTAGTGAACCAATTTATGTGGATGAATTAATCACAAACATGACTATAGAAATAATTTTCAGAGACTATATTCTCCATGCATGCAGACCATAAACCAAATAATATTCACAATTAATGGTCACTCAATTCTTATTGAGAAATTAAACAAGGCTTACACCCACCAAAAAATTGAATTTACACGCAATCAGAGTGGTGAGAAGGTAACGCCTGCATAACATGAGATAGCATTAATAATCTCACTACTTGAGTTATCTATTAAAAAGTAAATTGTTGAACAATAAGAGCAGTTATGTAAAGAACTCTACCCTGATAATTCACTAAAATTTTGGAATGAAGATAAGACATTTACAAAGATTACTTTGTTAAATCGCAATACTATTATTCGAGTCAAACAAATGGTGTAAACACGCTACGATATCCAAGAATTTGATAAACAAATCAAAGATCTTCTGGATAAAGGATTAATCAGGAGTAGCAAAAGTCGTCACACCAATCCTGCTTTCATGATGAGAAATTATGTAGAAGAAAAAAGAGAAAAAGCAAGAATGGTAATCAATTACAAAAAACTTAATGATAATACTGTCCTTGATGGTTATTACATTCCTAATAAAATTATCCTTTTCAATAGAATTCAAGGTGCCTCTTGGTTCTTAAAAATGGACTGCAAAAATGGTTATTGGCAGATAAAAATGGATGAGGAAAATACTCCTTTAACTACATTTAGTGCCCCACAAGGACATTATGAATGGATAGCAATGTCATTTGATCCTAAAAATGCACCTCAAATATTCCAGAGAAGAATGGATAACATCTTCATAGACCTTAATCATTGTTGTCATGCAAAGATGCATTGATCATGTTATCATACTTGGTAAAAACAAGTGCATTTATGCTGAACAGAAAATTGAGTTTTTAGACTTAGAGATAAAAGTTTGACAAATCATCCTACAAAAGCATATTCTGAAAAAAAATAGAGAATTTTTCTAAAAAAATTGAAGATAGGAAGCAATTAGAAAGATTCCCTGGATGGCTTACTTATGCTTCCAATTTCATTAAAGATTTAGCCAAACTAGGAAAGCCATTGCAGCAGAAACTCAAAAAAGAAGTAAATTGGACGTGGACCACTAATGATATAAAAATTGTTTAAAATTTCAAAAAAATGTGTAAAAATTTTTCTGTTCTTAATTTGTTTAATAAAGGAGATGATTTAATGCTGGAGATAGATGCCAACAATGAGCATTAGAGCACAGTACTCAAAATCAAAGAAGGAAAAAACTCTACAAATACTGTAGTGGAAATTTTAATAAAGCAGAATACAACTATCCCACGATGGAAAAAGAAATCCTTGCAGTTGTAAGGAGAATGGAAAAGTTCTTAATCTTTTTAGCCCCAAAACCTTTTCTTATCAAATCGATTATAAAGGAATACTTGGTTTTGTGAAAAAGAATTCATCAAATATCCAAGCGCAAAGGCGACTCCTGCATTGACGATTATGGCTTAACTAGTTTTTCTTCTCTATTGAACATATACAGGGATCAAAGACTCTCTAACAGACAGTTTAACTCGAGAACTTGCTAATGGTGATCATCAGAGCCAAACTCTTGCCACAAAGGGAGGAAATCCATAATAAAATGCCATAAAAGTAATAGAATGAGTTTCTCCTTCTAGTGAAGTCCTTATTGATAATTTGAAATTCCATACAAAAAGTAAATCAGATTTTGGTCTGCTATCTTTTGCTTACCTAATAGCCCAAAGATTTTCCGTTCTAGAGTTACAAGTTAATTATCTTAGATGTCCTCATGATATTCAAGGGAAAAAAATTCTCATGTTCAAGAAAAACAGTTCAATGAGTATTACGCAGCCTGTGTTGACTATTATCATCATTATTTCTATGACATTTGGGAGTCTTAGAGTATTTTCTAATAAGTATGGAGTTGGTGATATTAGTTTTCCAGCAAATTCAATCTCTCCAAATGACCCCATCATTAAAGCCTGGGAATATGGGATGGTACTTTACTTTATAAAAATCCC
The DNA here is from genome assembly GCA_002740465.1 of Stenocereus thurberi. Taxonomy (NCBI): domain Eukaryota; kingdom Viridiplantae; phylum Streptophyta; class Magnoliopsida; order Caryophyllales; family Cactaceae; genus Stenocereus; species Stenocereus thurberi. The sequence continues at coordinate 3,368 of NCQT01061315.1, forward strand.
ATATCCAAAGTACACATTTTCCTGAAAATTAACCAAGTTTCAACAATGCATGCTCAGAAGGATCCATTGGATTCTAATATCTCCTGATGGTCCAATAAAAATTTCAAATAATCGATGCCTATATGCGGAGATACACTATACATTAATCGAGTATGAAAATGGAAAAGCCAAACCAGCCTATTATTTTGTTTAAATTATTGATTACAACAATTTATATGATCAACGATAAGAACGGTTTTCAGATCGAGGAGAAATAGTCATTGATCCTGCTTTAGCAAGAGCCATCGATTTCTACAACATTTATCATCAAAGTTGGGCATTAATTGAACAAAGAAAAACGTTAATGCATTGCAGAAACACTACTTTCGCCTATGATAATGAGTTTAAAGAATACATGAAGGCGGAAGGAATAGTTTGAAAAGATATCTTTGATTATCTTTTTGATGTTGGAGCTGAAAAAATCTTATCAGTAAAAGGGGAAAAAAATGTTCTTGAATTTGTTGAGAAATGGGACAATTTGATGAAGATTTTGATGATTGCCCAAAGAATAATGGTCTGGAAGATATAATTAGAGATAAAGGCATGCAGAATCTCAATAATGATGACTAATCTTATCATCATTAAAAGTTCTGAAAAGTAGTTGCTCAATTATTGTACTACTTTAATAAGCATCAAGTATGTAAAATAAGGCAGTCTACTGTAGCCACATAAAAGTACTATAGCCATGTGTAAAACCAGTGTGTACTGTAGCCAATAGGGCATCCTATGTACCCCCATCCTTCTATAAAAGGAGAGGTCGAGTATTGAGAAGAGAGACGATCATTTGAGCATTATTGAGCAAAAGAGAAGTCAGGATTCTCTATTTCTTTATGAGCAAGTATCTCTAATAATCTTAGCTTAAGTACCTCTTCAGTCTTTCTATTGTAATATTTTCACTTTCAAGCTTTCAATAAGAGAAGCTTTCCCAGTGAGGAACATTACTCAATTGAATCCTATGTTTTAAATATTATAATTTCTTGATTAAAGTCTCACAATCCTTTAAAAATATATAAAACTTAATTAGTGACTATGGTCCGAGGTAGGAAACGAAACAGATCTGTGTTGTGCCTAATCTAAGAAAGGTTGGGTTGAGATTAGCAATCTTTGTAAACCGAAAGCTAGAGCAACACTAGAGTCAAGTGCCGACTAAGTTCAGGTAATGGTCAAAACTCTCTAATTAAGCTTTAATTATTTTGCTAAGCATGGTGGGCTATTAATTGCAGAGAATATAACATTTATGATATAAGTAGCAGATTGTGATAACCAGTACCAGTAAAGCTATTATAAGAAGTCCAAACAAAAATATAATCTTAGTTTTATCAAAAAGTCCCAAGAACTTGAGTATTTTCACTTTAAACCCCATTTTGGATAAAAATAGTAAATTCAGAAAGTTCAAGGACTAAGTTGTAAAGAAAAACTTTAGCCAGTAATAATTTCTTAAAATATCAACCCCTGTTAATAGTTTATCCAAAATAATAGATACTTGGGAAGACATTCTAAAAAGTTGACCCCTAATTATTACTTCCGTAGAACCAGGGTACCACAGGGTTGCAAATTGTGAATAAAACCACCATGCATTTGGCAAGCTTGGCATGCTTTTGCAAATTTTATTGCATCTTAAAACATAGTTAGCCAATAATAGCCTAACACTTTGATTTGGTCAGCTAGTTTTGGACCTCCCTGATGAGCACCACATGCCCCAGCATGAACTTCATTTAGGGTATAAGTAGCCTCCTCCCGTGACAAGCATCTGAGTAACACCCCTTTGAAAGCCTTTCGACATAAGGTCTCATGTTTAATTGTAAATCTTAGTTCTTATCATTTTACATCTAATTTTTTCTTTGGATCAGTGGATAAGACGCCATATTGAATATACTCAAAGAAAGGTTTTCTCCAATATGCTTCTTCTTCGACCTAAAAAACTGATACCATATTTATTTCTTCTATTTCATCAAAACAGTCTAAGGCTGAAGCTAACAAGTCGCGCTCCCCAATTGTTATTGGAATTTCCTTTTCATCACGGAGTGTCAGCGAAGCAGCCAACTTTGCTATGGCATCTACTCTATCATTCAGACCTCGGCACATGGTTGACCTCTACTTGAAGGAATTGGTTCATAAGGCTTCTTGCCCTTTAGTAGAGTGGCGCTAATTTGGCATTTCTTACTTCGTACTGACCATTTCTTTGTCAGATGATTAACTGAAAATCATCGAATAGTTTAAGCTAGGTAACTAAGTATTTAAAGGGTCAATTCAAGGCCAATGATGAGTGTCTACATTCAGCCACATTATTTGAACCTAGCTTGAGAAGAGAGAATGAATAAGGGACAAGTCTTTCTAATGGTGTGACAAACAAAATCCCTACTCTAGCTCCGCGACTCCTTGCTGCGCCATCAAAATGTAACTGCTATGTTTTAATTTCAACAAGCATAACTTCATCATCTAGCAGATCGTCGGCCAATTCCTCATTATCTGGACATGGATGTGCTGCTAGGAAATCAGCTATAGCTTGTCCCTTTACTGCTTTTCGAGGCATGAAATTGATGTCAAAAGCGGCTAAAAGAATAGCCCATTTAGCTGATCTCCCTAATAGCATGGGCTTAGATAATATATACTTTAACGAATCTACCTTCAAAATTAAAATGATTCGATGGGACAAGAGGTAGTATCGTAACTTTTGAATGGTGAAAACCAAGACAAGGAAAATTTTCTCAATGGAGGAGTAATTTACTTATGCACCCACCATGGTCCGGCTGATGTAATACAAAGCATTTTCCTTCCCTTCATCATTGTTTTGGGCTAACATAGCCCCTAAAGATCATTCAAGGGCTGCTATATATAAGATTAGGGGTCCTCCTTGTACTGGAGCCATTAGGATAGATAACCTTGTTAAGCAATGCTTGATGCTTTCAAATGAATTTTGAGAAGCTTGAACCCAAATAAAAGATGTGACTTTTTTCAAGAGTCTTGTGAAAGGTTGACAGCTCCCTGAGAAATTTAAGATAAACTACCTTATATAAGTTTCTTAGAGGGGGCATTTTGATTATAGCTTTGACTTTATTGGGGTTGATTTCAATTCCTTCCTTCCGAACAACAAAGCCGAGGAACTTCTCTGAAGTAACCCCAAATGCACATTTTAAGGGGTTCATCTTGAGTTTGTGCAAACATACCTTCTCGAAGACCTTTCTTAGGTCATGCAGATGATTTTCTCTAACTTTTGACTTCACAACCAAATCATCAAATAGCATTCAACTAGGTTGTGGAGGAAGTCATGAAAAATTATTAACATGGATCTCTCACAGGTGGCTCCTGCATTTCTCATATCAAACGGCATTACCGTATAGCAATGTATGCCCTGTGGTGTTCGGAAGACCATTAGGTCCTTATTTTCGGGGTCCATTTTGATTTGGATGTAACCTGAGAAACCATCCATAAAGGATAGAGCTCCAAACCCCATAGTTGCATCCACGAGGAGCTCGGTGATTGGTAGTGGAAAACTATCCTTAGAACATGCATTGTTTAAGTCCCTGAAGTCCACACATATCTAAAGTTTACCATTCTTTTTCCAAATAAGGGCGATGTTAGCCAAAAGAGTTGGGTATTGAACTTCATAAATGAAGTTATCCTTTATGAGCTTGTCCAGCTTAGCGTTTATTTGGATTGTTAGTTCAGGATGAAAGCACCACTGAGGGTGTTTTATTGACTTTACACCTTCAGAAACAGCTAACTTATGGACAACAACATTTGAATCTNNNNCCGGCATATCTTGATATTTCCAAGCAAATGCATCTTTATACTAAAGGAGTTGGTCATACTATGCCACTTCTTCATAATCTAACATGGCACTCACAAAAATTGGCTTGGGGTTATAAGTTGTTCCCTAATTTATCTCGAAGCTCTTGATTGTTACTTAGCCACCATCTTTCATTTCTAGTGGTGCTGGTTGAACAGCCTCGACAAAATCTCGAGAAGATCCTTGTTTTATAGCAGCTGAGTCGTCATTTAAGCTTTTACCTAGATCTGCTTGAGCTCAAACTTCACTACACGTTTCAGGGCTTGTCATGTCAATCTTATGATGTTTGGGAGTTCTTTGACAAGAACATTCAAAATTTTGAGCGTCCTCCTATCTGCAATGGACATGATATTAACTTGTTGTACTTGCTCAACTTGGCTAACGTCATTTTGTTGATGAACCCAAACAAGGCTCCTAAGCTATTTCTTTTTCTTCTTCAGCTTCCATTTTTTCTACTTTCTGACTCGAATATTCTTTTTCTTAGGTTTACTGACTTTCCTAAGTCTCTGAAAAACCAAAATTCGAGGTTGGACTGACCCATCTTGGGAGAACATCTCTTGTTGTTAGGACATGAAAACCATATCATTCGTGGCATAAGCCTTGAAAACTCCCCCATCATGTGATATTTGGAGCTTTGTAGAGGTATTCCCTTAAAATGATGCTTTCAGGACTCCACCTTCACGTGAAATGTTCAAATTTCTTGTTGACCTTTATAAGTCCTCTTTTGTTCTTCTTCTTCCTCATTAATAATAATGAACCTCCTGGAGGTGGACCCCTTGAGGAGGATGCTTCTGTTAGAGGATTTAAAGGGTTTTCTCTCAACATCACTCTCTTATTGCCGAGTGATGTTCTTATGACCAGGTTTTTTTTAGGTACAGACTGTTCAATTCTTTGAAATGAAAAAGTATAACTCATGATAAGAGAGTTCACAATTTACTTTACCACTATCAAGGACTTTTGGGCAACCTTTCTTTTGTCCTTAGGTGTGTATTTGAACAATACCTTGTTGATTGTGGGCTTGATGCTCTCTAGCCTCACCAGCATAATTGTTAACACCAAGATGACCTTCTGAGGCTGAGGCAAAGTAAGAGTCTTGGCCTTTCCTTTTTAGCTATCCCTTTTTTACTCTAAAGGAACTTGGGAGACTTCGGAATCTGCTAACTTATAAAATTTGGCATCGACGTAATTGACATCTTCTCTATGAAAAGGAATTGCGTCCCCCCGGATCGTTCTCTCATTACTATGTTTATCAGTGTATTTCAAACACTAGTAAAAAGTTAAGGTGATAGATTTACTAGTATGAAGCCATGACTGCCGGATTAGGGCATTATAAGAAGTGTCAGCATCTTTCACATGAAAGAGAGCATCCGTATAGAGGTTATCTAACTCAAATTTCAAAGCAATTGTGCCTAAGGCTTTGTGCCCCATCTAATTAAATCCTTGTACTATGAGCAAAGGTGGTGACAATTGACTTGGTGTTATCCCTATCACTCTCATACCCTTAAACGAAGAAGGTTGACTGCGAAATCACAATTGAGTAGGATCCGATTTATCTTTTTATCCCCAATTGTACCGATAACATATAAAGGCATGTTGTGATTCATGGACCCCAACTGGAGGTCCTCATCTATGAACATTATGCAAGCCATGCATGCACCACACCACTTTAAAGAGGAGGATTCAATAGGGTCAACTTGATCCATATTGACATCACAGTCCATTAATGTCTAAATAAGTGCTCATCTTAGCTCATTTGACATTTGTAAAGCATTGTAGACACTTAGGCATGCTGGGATCTACTTGAGATAGGATATGATACCATAACAGACCCTCTCTTTATGAGACCCTTGATGAACTTAAAAAGGGATCGGGATGGGAAAATCCTTTTGAGGCTTTAATTGGCCCTTTGTCTTTAGTGGCACCTTTGTTATTTGAGTTTGATGGGAGTTTTTCCTCTTCACTTTTCCTTTAGCATTCCTTGATGTTGGTGTCTTTCTAATGTCATTTCTTTCTCCTTCTCTTTTCCTATTAATTCTAGTAGTTGGACTTGACGACCGGACCTAAGAATCATTTGATCCACTTCTTGAGTAGTGTTTGTTGGCTTGGCGTTCACTTCTTCCCACCTATCGACCCATGAAACCATACAACATAGGGCCACTTCCCCCTTCTGTGGGACAATCATCTAAGGAGTCATTGCCAAAAAAGCCCTTAGGGATCTAATCACTTAAAGTGAAAGGGGTCTTAACTGGTAGCACGTACCCCTCTTTGGAGATTTATCTCCGGATTCTTTTTAGCCTTCGACTTCTTCTTTTTGTTTTTTTTTTTTTTTTTTTTTTTTGTGGCAATATCAGACCTCGTATTTTGACTCCTGAAGACTAAGAAGCTTGGGGCGCTCCTTGTTCAAATGACCTTCTACTGAAGTAGGTTTACCACCCGACGCCACCACCATCATCATCTTCTAATGTTGCTCATGCCTCTAAATTTGGGTCTAGGTAGAAATCATACGAGGTTGGTGCCTTTAGTGAAAAATGAGGCATATCTAAATATACCAACACTATTGCTACATCATCATCAGCAATGAACTTGATAGGGACCGCATGAGGTGGTAATGACACCGTTGGGATCCCTTTATCAGTTTCTGAGGTTGATGGGTAAGATTCATCCTTCTATTCAACCACTGAGGTTGCATTAGACGATGTAGTAGGCCCTTTAGGTAGAGCTCCTTCTATCTCAATTTCTCCCCTTCTAATCATGTCTTTGATTGACATAACAATCTTTTATGAGGTGCCTAATGATCCTGTGGTATGAGCAATACTTAGGATCATTTGTCTTATTGACTTCAGCAGGTTGTTTTGGCTCTGGAAGGAAAATTGCTTTTGCAGCCATCAACTCATTAAATTTCTGTTGAACATCATTATCATCGAGGGGATACTTCTTTTCTTTCCTTTCTTGAAGAGTGAGTCGTTGGCCTTTCTCTTTTTACTTGCCTTTGTCATTTTTGTTGAAAATTCCACCATTGGTCAGCTTTGGGCTTGTCTTGACAAAGGTGGCTATTAAATACTCCTTCTTGGTTGGCCTTTTGATTTCTTCCCTCTTGGGTTGTGTACTTCTTTGACGGCCAAGTTAGCTTTCCACAGTGCTTGCTGTAGACAGGAGGGCATCAAAGTTTTAAGGCTTAGCAGTGCTAACGTATGTAGCAATTTGAGAGTCTAAATTGTTGGCACATATTTAAACTGTCGATTGCTTGCTCAGCTTTTCTGGGCATTGTAAGCTTAGGCTCCTCCCCCTTGTAATGAAGTCGTTCATACTCTCATTTGGCCTTTGGTGTGTGTCAATAAGGTCTATTATAGAAAACTTTCATTTTGAACTCACAAACTAAGCAAAAATGACCTTTGGAGGTCATCCTAAGTGTGAATTAACCTAGGGTATAGCTGGGTATACCACGTAAAGACGGACCCCATTAGGGATTGTACAAACTGCCTAATTAATAATGTATCATTTAAAGCATTTTTGCCACACGCTAAGTTGAAATGGGCCAAATGTTCATGCGGTGACCCATTTATTCCGTCAAACTTTTCAAAGTTCAGCTTTTGGCAACCTTTCGAAAAGGAACCAAGTCGTAATGAATTGGGTAAGGGTTCTTATATCCCAACACTAGGGGATTCATGGCTCCTTGGTGCCCTCTAATTCTTGGGCTAACAGCTCCTTGATGTCTTACATAGTGATAACTCTATTACTACTGCTAACCTAATTAGTTTTTTCAAGCTTGCGATTTTTAAGGTGAGTAGCAAGATTAGCAATTTCAGCCTCTTTTTCTTTAAGCTTCCTTTGCAACTCTTACATTTGTTCCTCAAGGCTTAGGGTGTTGGTAACTAAGACTGATATGTTTTCAGCCTGGTCATCCTCGATAATTTGCTCTTGTGGGATGACAGGTTGATGACTCCTCTTCTTAGAAGAGAGTTCTAAGGTCATAAAAGGTAGGACTTGTAATCTCGTCTTGTTCTTCAAGTTGGCCCTTGCCTTAATCGAAGGTGGTGACTAAAAATTGTAAGGTCACCTCAGCATATGTTAATGCTTCGGCCATTGATCTTGTGATCGAGCCACTGTACACCTGTGATTCGGCACTTTCTGAGGTCGAGTCACTTTGAATTTATGATCTAGGAGGCAAAATCCTCATACATTTTATAGGCCCTCGAGGAGAAATAGCCTCCATGACCTGTGGAGGTCTTGGCTCCATAGTGGGGGTGCTTGAGGTCGATGATTTAACGAATTCCATCTTTGGGGTTTTAACAGTCATTTCCTCCTTTGAATAGGAGGTCATCATTACCTCAGCTGTCATTAGGGATAGCCCCTATGAAGATCCGCCTCGTTGAGAGGACTTGAGGAGCCTTTTTGACTCCCGATCTTCGTCAAATGCTTTATTGGGGTTCTTCAAGGGTAGGGGTTTTCTGCTTAGCTTTGCCCCTTTCCTAGTAGATGTAGGTACCCAAGCTTGCCTTGAGGCTGATGGAGGGACCCGAACCTACCTCAGGGCCAAATCAAGGGCCCGAGCTTGCCTTGGTTGGATTCTCCTTTCAGTTGCTAATGCATCCCTTATAAGGATTCCCTTCCAAGATGGAACTTGTTTGGGGCGGGGAGCTGACACTGGGTTAAGCGGCATAACCATTAAGGGCCATGTTATGGAAGACGACCTTTATCAAGAAACCCTCCTCAAGATAGTTTTGGCTTGGCTAGATCCAAGACTAGTGACAAAGCTAGCTTGGGTATGCTGGACTTAGCACGACGTATGTCGCTTCTACGCTGGTTGCTGTTCAAGTTCTTGATCGCTTTCTTCGTAAGCATCTTCTTGGCCTTAGGGGTAGCCCTGCTTGCCCTTTCGGGGCCTTAAGATGTTCCCTTGAATGTATCAATGCAAATTTAGCGACGATGGATTATGATCCTATTGTGAAGACCATTTGGATGTTCCTCTCCGCCTAAGCATCCAGTGCTTGACTATAAAAGTGATGGGAAGCTCCTTGAAATAAATGGTAACTTGTGGGGTCATTTCCCTTTGGAAATCACATGAAAAACATAACAGTAGAAAGAAAGAAAAGAATAATGCTAGTCAATATAAACAAATCAGAGATGAAAAAGAAAATAGGGTCCCATCGAGCGTGTCAAAATTTATGTTGAGCAAAAATTTAATAAATAAATATAAATGCGCAGTACAACTTTCCAACAGACAAAATGTACGTCTGCTTATTTTGAGTACGACCCTATTCAAGAGGACAAACCTCCTTAACTATGTCTCTCTCTCGAAAGACCAACTTTTAATTCCGATTCGTTCTATTGTATTTTTTCTTTCTTTGTCTTCTTTTGTGATAATATACTTTATATAATTTGGATCGACATTTATCACGTTTTTGATTCTAAGCCACCCATATCTAACACTTAACTACATCAGATAGTAGTCGTATAGGTACCTTCTAGGAAGGGTACTATACTTACACATTCTTCATGTGTAGGTTGGGGAACAGGTAATTTTCTTTGATTTAAAATTTGGGTTACACTCACTTTTTGCTATGAGTTGCCTTGTTCAGTACGAAAGTGTCATATTTTACATGTCTCTATCGCCTAATTTTAGCTCGTATAATAACGTAATCTTAGGATTGTTAGTTACTTTGTTTACTTTTATAAGTAATAAGATCAATCGAGCAAACGCCGCAAAAGGAAGAAGAGGGACGGGCGATAGGGACCGGTAGGCAATAAAAATCTCAATAGGGAGAATTACATTAGAGAGATTAGATTATTTTTCGGTTGCTTGAATTCAAGATTGAAGATTTTCATTCAAACCAATCAAGCATAAGTTTGCTCTTTTCCCCTTTTCTCTCTGTTTATTTTATCTTTTGTTCTTGCTTTTGCTCATTTGAGCATGTTAGTTTAGATTATGTTTAGTTTAAATGTTTAATTTTTATTGTGAATCTATGTTAGATTAGCTTGTTAGATTAGCTTATTAGATTACATTAGTTTCATACTTTCTTTTCTCTAGTTCGTACTTGCTAGTTTAGTTGTGGTTTGATTGTATGGTTTTCTTGTGATGATTAGTAGTTAGATATTGTTGGCTTGGATTGTGACTAGCCTCTTGATAGCTAATTAGTCTTGTATTAGGCCTAACCACACCCAATTTATACCTTGAACTTAGAGTTTTCTCTCATGCCCGCCAAGTGTTCAATGAAATGCTTAAGAGAGTTTTCATCCATATTTTTAAGCAATTGACTTATGCTGAGAGGTGAAGGCGATTATCTAGTGTGGGAGAAAGGATAGCCGGAATTTTGACATGAAAATAATCCTGATCCTAGCTAGATCCGGGGTTGCTAATATGGTGGTCTAATTAGGCTAAGTGGTCAGACTAATTAGACTAGCCCATGACATAGATGGTCTTCATTGGTGCAATCGAGCATATCTAGTTATCCGTATAGGTTTGGTGGGTTAGGACTTGTCCCAATTGCTTGGTTCATCAATTGGCCAAATCATAACTCTAAGCCTTTGTTCGTGCATTTATTAGCTTAGTTTAGCTTGTGTTTCTTTCCTTTTCACTTAGCCCAGCTTGAAACACTCAAGGAATCCTAGTACTTGAAACCCAACTCCCAGTGGATAACACCACAAGTACTCGACGATAAACCTTACACTTGGGATTACCAATGTAAAACTTAAATTCTTCATATCATGCCTATATACCTCTTTTATAGATGATCAAACCAACCATAGTTCTTTACCCGAAATCTTTTTTAAGACCTAAATCATGGAGGGGGAAAGATTGGGTGAGCTCGGTTTTATATTTGGCTCAAGTTCGGTCTATTTGGGTGGACTTAGGATTTGAGAAAATTTTGATTTGTTTTTTTGGAGCTTGGGTTTTTTTTTGGTGATGTATAACCAAGGCTCATAGAGTTGTAATTTGATCTTTTATGAAAGACGGGGGAAGATAAATAAGATTTTTAAACCATTTCATGGATTGAAAATTTGGAGTCGGTCTCTATATTTGCCAGGTTTAACTTTTTGTCGTTTGAGTAGGTAAGGTATAATCGACTTGAAAAGTTTACTTTTTGTGAAAGGGCATTCACTCTCTTGAGAGAAAAACTGATCTCAATAACCTGATTATCATACATCGAGTTATAAAAATCAAATCAACATGGTTTTGGTCGATATTCAATTTAAGTACTTTTATTATTCCCCTTTACAAAATTTGTCGTAATAAATGAATTTTGTTTTATAAAAAAATTAGGTCAATTTGAATCTATGGGTGCACTTTGAACCATCAGTTGACTCTTGATTTTAAGTAACAAATCAAACTTCTATTTCAGATGCCTCTGGGACTCCATGTCTCTCCAAACAATATCTACCTTTTATCTTTGATAAGAGAACCCCCTCCACATTTGAGAGCTGCATGGCTATTAATTTGATGCACTTTTTTATTTTTAATTTCTTTCCACCTTATTGCCCTTGGTTTATCTTAAAAGTGGGCATGGCTATTTGCTCAAAAGCAATGAATTTCTCCAGTAAATCATTTTGCAAAATGACAAAGGTCACCTCATTTGTTATTTACTGGGTCTGCTTTCTGGTCAGCAAATCTAAGAGCTTTTATGGTTTTATTTCCCTTTTTAATACTCATGATGTGCTTAGACTCATTTTGGGTTGAGAACTCTGTCAAACACTACTACCTACTTTGGGGAGTCCTTTCAGGAACCAAACTCATGCATTATAAATATGCTAGCCAATTCAACAGTTGTACTAATTCCCCCCTTTGACAAAAACTCCTTTAAATCGTTCAAACTCAGGAACACTTCAACAAAATTTCTTCAATTGAACTTCTCACAAAGGTTAGACAACTTTAGGTTCCATCATATGCAATTAAATGGACCCAATTACTGTCAATTTTCTTCTTCTCTCTCTTTTTTTTTTTTTTTTAACGTCTCAGAAGATCCCAGAATTAATCCTCTCATAGAAAACTCAGCAGATTTGCAAGGAGATTCTTATCGCTATTTTTTTTTAAAATTTAAAGACTCCATATTCTTAGAAATCAATATTTTTCCTTCATGGGCCCTTAAAAGACCTAGGATCCCACCTAATAAAAATCCTTGGTTTATAGTTCTAGCAAGAACTCGGATCTAACAGGTCCATGGCTTTCATGATTCTGGCAAGAATCGGGATCCAGCAGGATCCAGTTTTGGGCTAAGAAGTCGGTAACTCTTGAGTGTGAACTTGGATTTGTTATCTCGGCATCCTCTTCTTGATCTTGTGGTTATAGATCAGCTTGACTCTTTATTGGAATCAGCCATAGATGAATAGAAGCCTATAGTTTTCCCTTAAAAAAACAAATAAAAATAAATATTAACTTGATCACATAACACAATCACCGATCTTCAGATTGACTATAATTTCAGTTGTTCTTCTTGCTGATTTTTTTTTGTTGCTCCATTTTCGACTTGTTTTGGATTCTGTTTTATATCCCGATTCTTCTCTTTCTCTCTGGTTCTTTTTAGTAGATCTTTGAGTACCTGTGGCCTTCTCCCCCATTTTTGATCTTGATTCCTT